>JASGAT010344552.1:0-10865 GCA_030220025.1 Chelon auratus | reverse complement strand
GTGTGTTCCCAAGTACATTATGTCTGTTTGTTTATGACGGAAAGAAACCAGATCAGTTGTGAATAAGAACAATAGTTGTGTATGTGTGCTTCTAAATTATAGCCTTACTGTGCAGTAGGGAGATACAGCAACTCTGTCAACAGCTCTGGTACTTATCTACACATCCATAATGTTAATCTTCATAACAAAGCTAAGCTTTTAGACATCTGAGAAGTCTCTCCTCATTTTTAGCCAGCAGAGATAAAAACCGACGCCAGTGAGCTGCGCCTAATTAATTTGATGAGCTGGCCAAATGACAAAATGAAGCTCTTTTGTCGATGTTTGTTCAGCGGGCTCTGCACCACGTCTGTGTGCTCTGCCAAAGATTGTTGCCTAAAGAAAGACATGCCGAACCGTGTGGCTTTGCTGTGAAAAGCCCAACCAACAGAGTGGTGAGTCAAAGGTATTTTTCTACAACAATAATCCAACCGCAGCCAAGCGTGAAAATGACACATCCCATTCTAATTAAGTTTGATCACGACTCGCCAGTTCAGACACACAATGTGGTAAACACGCTTTGGAAAGCCGTCGCAGCTTGCGAGTTGCCAAACGCTAGACAAAAAGTAAGAACAAAAAGTATCTTGGTTAAACTTTTAACAACGCCCGTATCAATATTTGAATCTCACCGAGGCTGAAAAGGAGTGAAATCTTTGAGATGTGAGGCTGTGAAGTCGCTCATCGTGTCACTGTGCAACAATACAACAATGTTACATCATGCATTAAACAAGACAGCAACCAGTAATGTGATTTTGCTTTGAGATATACGGAGATATACATCCTCACATTTTGCAAATAATTTAAAATAATACATTTATTCATTGTTTTTATTATTGTTTGTGTGAGGCCTTTTTTTGTCTCAGTGTTTTTCAATACACATATGGAAAATTAATTTTGCTATGACACTGCAGTAACTTCCACAGATCTTCTGAAGAAGAATAAAATAAAAAGCATTTAACAGTTATAACCCGTTGTTTGTTTAGATTGTAAAAGTAAGAAATTGTGCTTATAAAATCCTAACAAAGCTATTTGAATTAAATCAAGTTTCAGCAAAATATATTAAAGTAAACAGAGCTGGTAATTTTATGGTGATTTAAATCTGATGATAAACATAATTCAGAATCAAAACCAGCTCCATGTTACTACTCACTTACAGTGTGTGAACCAGGATTTAGGATTTAGTGAAAAGGGAAGTTTTATTTTTTTCGAGAAAGACACTCTACTCATGCTTCGTGCTTCAATTAAATAATTTTGAATTACATTAAATCACAAGACAGCGTGTCTCAGCTTTTCACTGGTTTCCTGTAAACTGTTGAATTTTAATGACTAAACCCAGTTACCATCTGGAATAGGGTCAGAAATAATTCCTTTGTACCACTGACTTACTGCATTCATGTAAATTATTGTGGTATTTTTCTTGCTTCACTACAGTAAAACTGAACCGAAAGCGGAAATGATAAATTATTCATGTGTGCATGCATAAAACTATGCCAATGTGTGCATGTGTTTACAAGTACAATACGCATAAATGTGGCGGCTCTGGATGTCGCCCACCTGTGTACGGCTTCTGCTTTTGTGTGTGCACTTGCACAAGTGTGTCCGGAGAGTGTTTGAGTGCTTGCAGTGATTAAAGTCAGGGTCCGCAGCAAGAGAGCGAGAGCGTGTATGTATCATCAGTGTGGTGATGGTAGGGGTGGTTAGAAAAAGAGAGGAGGAGGAGGAGGGGCTGGGGGTCGGACACAGAGAGAGAGACAGACGCCAGCCTCGGTTTGGAGCTGAGCCTGAGGAGGGACTGTGGCTGACGGAGAGTGGAGGGACTGAAGAACGAGGGGGAGAGGGAGGAGAGGAAAGGAGAAGAAGAAAAAAATGTGTGGACTGAAATGCTGAAATATGAATGAATGACAGGAGAAGGGGAAGCTGTGTTAGCAATGAATTAGCTGAAGTAGCAGAAAGGGGCAGTAAAGGAGATAATAATGAGTGGAGTGGCTGGAGGAAGGAGGAAGGAAGGAAGAAGAAAGGAAGGAAGGAAGGAAGGAAGGGGAAAAGGGGAAAAGAGATTGTGTTGTATGAGCTTGCAGCTGGAGGGATGCCGGGACTATGGAGTGAGGATGAAGAGGAGGAGGAGGAGGAAGAAAGGGAGGGGGGGCTCATTAACCAGTGCGAGATTGGAGCCTCAGTGGCTTGCTCGAATTCAACCACACTCCGCCTTTGATGAGGGCTGGATCCTCAAGCTCAATCAGTCCCACATGAGTCCAACTGAGAGGGAGACGGAGAGGCCAGAAAGACTGCGAGAGGGAGACTGGGGGAGGATGGTGGGGATGGAGAGAGAGAACTGAGGGAGGGAAGGAAAAGAGTCAGGAATCAGTAGATGGTATAGAATAGGAGGAACAGAGGAGGAGTGACAGCCCAGAGGAAAGAAAACAGCAATGTAGGAAGTAAGTGTCAGGATACTACTGGTGAGCAGCCCACAACGAGCCACAGAGAACTGGTTTTTGGGGGATGTTTCCCTTGAAAAACAGACTACTGACCAGAATAAAATTGTTTTTATAATACTAAAATATTTGAGTGGATACATGAGTCACTGTGAGGGAGGATTCATAAAAAGAAAACACACAGGGATGTTTGTGACTGTGCATATATTTGCATCACCCAGAACAGAAATGCTGCGGACATGATGTTTGCACATTGCTGGGCCCTTTCCTGTGTGTGTGTGTGTATTACATGAAGCACAAGCTTAACTTTACTCAGTGAAAGTAAAACAAAATGGGCAAAACACAAGTAAGTGAAGACACACTGACAGCAAGTTTGACACTACATACGTGGCATAAAATCGTAGGATTGGATCAAGATCAGGCTTCGGCCAAGCCCAGTGTTTTGTAGTTATTTATTTTAAGTCTGCCATTAACTAAAACCACGTCCCTGTAGCGTCAGAACATCCTCTTCTTCCTCTTCTGTTTTAATGCCTTTTAATGTCTAGTGTCAAAGTTGCCAAAAATCCCGGAAGATGAAGAGGAAGAAAAAGGAGATGACTACTACTACTACTGCTTCTGTTTTAGTGGTGGTTGGCTAACGTCAAAAGCTGCTAAAATTTGAAGAAGAAGAAAAAGAAGAGGAACCAGTATCACGTGACTAAACATGTCTGCTGTGTGGAAGTACTTTACTGGAAGATAAAGTCAGTCAGACAGCAATGTGTAAATTGCCCAGTGTGGATGTTTGCTGGTTGAAGGATACCGTCATTTACTACTACCAACTTCATTCGCCATCTAAAAGAAAAAGAAATAAATCACAAAACAGAACACACTGAGTACACTTTCAACACTACATTAGCTCTGACAGCTCCTGTTTGTTGCACTTAATCCAGTGATCTAGGAGTTTATATTTATACGTTAAACGAGTTACTAGTTAAATGTGAACATCTTCTATTGACCTCTAAAAATACACAAACTATCTTAAAAACAATTAAAAATAGCCAAGCTAGAAAACTATGCACCGTATCTGGACCTTGAGTTGATTTCTTTTGTTTTGTGAGAGTTATGCTGTCTATATTTGCAACACAGTTCTGTTCGACCTGTTTCCTGTCAGCGGCATGTTTTATTTGTTTTCTGTGTGTCAAAATGATGAAGGTGTTTTCTCGACTTGCTTGTCTTCTGCCCGCCGCTATACCTGATGTATGTGCATGTTTTAAAGAAGCAGGAGGAAGGAGAGCTATGTCTGCATGTGGGTGCGCGTCTGATCGTGTGACTGGCGTGTGGCATGGCGTCACTGCTGTGGACGAATGTGGCAGCATTTAGTGGTTCTCCTGAAGCTCAGGTCTCTCTCTCTCTCTCTCTCTCTCTTTCCTTTCTCCTCCTCTCTCTCTCTCCCTCAACACCACATCAGCACCAGAGGGCCACAGGATCATTACCCCATTACTGTGTCTCTACACGAGGCAGGATTAAACTCACCGCCCCGTGTGCCTTCTTCCTTCTCCTTCCTTATACACGGCGCTCTGCAGGAACCAATTAATCGCAGCAGCCATGAGGGCTGCAATTAGTAAGTGTTTAACTAAATCAAAACATGTCCCTCTTTCTGCTCCGCTGTTAGCTGTGCTGTCAGTGGATGTAAACATTGACTTTCTTAATGAAAGGCTTTGGAGCCGGCGGAATCTGGTTGTCTTGTAGAGACATCAGATATGAGGTATAATACGGCATTAAATCAGAACACAAAGCCTGTTTTATATGATGTGCCGTTTTTGTAAGGGCAGAGAGGAGTGCAGCAGCTGAGATGTAATTGCATCTATGGTAAAATACAACAACAACTGAAGGACTGAAGGACGTTATCTGGACGATAACCTAAAGGCTGGATGCAACTCTATACTCTTCAGTTGAATCCCCTCCACCACTTGGCAGACGTATGGACCTGAGGTTACTTTATTGGTTTCCCTAATTGGTGCCAGTTTCCATTTTCATTTCCAAAAATTACAGCGGCGCTCGCTCTGCGTGCATCCGCAACGTGTGCGTGTTAGAGAAATAAAGAGAGGGAAGGAGAAGGGGAGGGCGGAAAAGGAAAACAGAGATAGAGGGAGCTGAGAGACACTCTGCATGTGTAAACGTATGCAGTAACTCTGTGATGACTGTTTGTGCTTTGTTCTGTTTATGTGTGTATAATGAGTCATCACTGATTGGCCAAGTTGATGTGGTCAGAGATGGAGGGCGAGGGGACACTTTACAGTAAGTGCATCAATGGAAAAGAACCTCTCTGGGAGGGAGGAGGAGGGGTGCGGAGGGTGAGTACAGCAGAGGAGCACATCATTCCTCCAATTGTGGGAGTAAATTACACAAAAATACACAAAACTCACCACAGTTGAGTACAAAAGCCACCGTGACGGAGGAGCAGAAAAAAGAATACTTTAGATTTGGATAAACACACGCGCAGGGGCTGCAGGAAAAGTAAACAAGGCAAAGGGATTTTGGGCTGGGACGAATTAAGAAGGTAAAACTGCGTCAAACTGGAGAAGGTTTATCAGAATCAAGAGGTGACCTGGTTTAGTAACTGCTGCTCAAACACTAGCTCACCTCGTATTTAAATACACTGCAAATCACATCTTCAGGTTTTCTTGTCCCGCACACAAACACACACTCTGGGAGGAGCAGAATAAAGGAGGATACTCTGCCCCACCACTACACCCACTGTGGCCCATTATTCAGCAGCTCTTCCCCGTAAATGTGATAATTACATGCTTGGCCCTTCATAGAACAGCACAAATATACAAACCATGCTGCTTCTGTTTATTCTCCCTGTAATTCCCCCTTTATTTCCTCCAACGCTTAGTTAATCCATTAGAAACCAACACTGCTACATCGCTGAGCTCATCAAGGGTGACGTCCACCGCCTTTAAAATCCTATAAGCAGGAGTCAAGAATATTCATATGCCAGGAAACGTGAATTTCAACAAAAAGCATTTGTTTAGATACGAGTATACGTGCACATGATCTTGGACGCTAATCTCTGTGCGCATAAAAAAAAAAAAAATGCGTAGCTCACTTGGTCGAGTGTGTAGGTACATGCGTGCGTGCATCCATGTGTGTCCCAATGTGTGCGCATATGTGCGTGTGTGCTGGCAGGCCGGAGCGCCATTGTGCAGCGGCAACCACAGGGCCTCCTTCTCCCCCAACCCGCCACAACAAAGAGCAATTAAACGCCGCTGCCTTGCCAGCTGAGGAGCCGACCGCCAGCCACACTTCCACAAACAGGCAGATCTGTTTAAAACCAAAGGGGAGAAGCAATAAAAGCCAACCTACTGAGAGCGAGCCCCTGCAATCCCCTTCCACTGATTCAAACCAGAGGGTGACTGACTGGCTTCACCCTACCGCTCACAATGCAGGCCGCATTACAGTCACATGTGCAGTTTTACATGCAAAACTATGTTACTTAATGCGTATCATCTATAATCATTGAGATTAAAGGTCAACATGATCAGTGACTGAGGAACTGCCATGTGATGAGCTGAAACATGCCGAGGCTAGCGTGCTAACGCTGCGTGCCGAAGCTTAAATCAACCCACCATTTTTATTTTTTTTTTCTGTATAACAGAGCTCAGATGGACAGAGTTCTTCTGGGTTTCTTGCTGTATGTTTCTTTTCAATGACAGACTACTCCTCAACAGGACGCGTACATGAAATTGGACTGTTTGTTTGACCTGTCAGATCTTTTTAAGGATTAAAGCCTTTTCTTAACCACATTAAAACTGTGGAAATGGTAGCACAAAGAGTACCAGCTCATTTCTTTCTTTCATTTCTCAGTGTCAGCCTCTGACAAGCAGCTACTACCGACTGCACAATGTGTCCGTGTTTTACATGAAGATGGCGTCTTGTCGCCTCTTTTTCATTTACTTGCTGCTCGTGTATTCAAACTGAATTAGAATCGAGCTGACATTGTCATATTATACGTATTATTCTTATCAGTGCAGTAATGTGTATGCCACATCGATGCAGAGATCATCCCTACACTGCTGGGTGATTTAAATTAAAATTTACCTCCTAATTTTTAATCTAAACACTCCATTACAATTGGTGGCAGATTTATATGCTCCAACAAAATGTATCATACATTTATAGTTAAATGTATTCCATCGCTATTATGTTACACCTGCAGGTTTCAGCTTTGAAAAAGGTTTATAAAAAAGCTTTTTAAGTTTTGTAGACCATTTTTAGGTTATGTTGGCTTCATTTTATAAGTTATATCAATAGACAATAATACAAAAATAAGTAAATAAATTAAAAAATAAATGAAAAATATGAAGACATAACATGTAGTAGGTTTTGGGTTAGTAGTTTAGGCCCCTGGTTAATATTTCTTTTTTTTTGTTATGGTGCTTTTGTATGTGATTTGTATTGTCTTTTATCTGGTCACTGAGTCAGTACTGAAATTCATATAGGTTTAGGTTTGTTATAAAGCTTCTCAGCACCTGTCTATTTGTAGTTTCTTGAAATCTCAGTTTGTCATACAGCACATGACTTTGATGGACTTTTCTACTACTTTTTTCACACGCTTTTCCGGTTTTCTCGTTACTATCCGACCCCAGCAGAGGGCAGGAGTGTAGGAACCTGTTCAGTAGCAGCTGCGGATCCTGTGCTGGCCCTGGACTAGCCCAGCCCACTCTAGCCCGGCTCGGCCTGGGTTCAGCGTGGGCCGCATCGCGGTGTCTCTGGTCAGGCAGCCTGGAGCCCTTGGGCGCTGGCAAGGGGTGCGGGCGTCCGGGAGGGGCCCCCTCAAAAGCCATCTACGAGGGGCCACACCCACACGGCCATTACGGTGGAGGCTGTTCTGGGCTTCTCCCGAGGCCGCCCGCCTGCCATTTTTAGAGCAGCAACAGAGTAGACCACATGCTGTGGCTTCAGGCAAGTGGGGGGAAGGAAGGTTTCTTCTTTATTTTCAGTCAAAGCGCCATGGGCTTTGGGAGAATTTCTACATTTGCACTCCACTAGACTCAGTCAGTCTGGAGAAATTGTTTATCTCTTAGATGAAATTGAAAAAAAAAACTTCCTGATTAAAATTTCGAACCAACCTTCGCCCAGCAGCGAGGCATTTTTCATTCAGAAGAAATAAAATTCCATATCCCGGTAATCAGTCTGTTTTTCCTTGCGTGGTTTTGGTGTTTCTCCCAAGAGAATAAGAAGAGAATGGATGAACTGAAAGTATTAAGCTTACTTCCAAGATCTTGTGAAATATGTTACGTTTGGTTTAAACAGTCCTGCACAGTCTCAGTGTTTTTCAGGAGCATGTGTGGGTGAAGCGTTGGGTGGTCTAAAGGAGAGAAGACGTGAGCTTCCTCTTGCACACATATGGTGTGGCTTGGCCTTTTTTGTTTTGATTTTAGGGGTTTTAGGTTATAAGTAAGGAAGTTCTCTTTAGGTATGACCTGCTTATTTTACCTATAATGTCATTCTATTTCTGTATAGTGTGCCCTACCCACTCCTCCCACTGTTTCTTACAGACAGCTTGCTCGACATGAAACTCTGGACCCCCTGCATCATATCAAGCATTACTTTTGACTGGTCTTTGACTTTGACTTTGTCCTCAATTTAGTCCACAAACCCTCTCGTTCTAGCCCTGTTTCTGCTTCCTTTGATCCCCCACCCCTTTATTGATAGGTATCACCAGGAAGTCCCCACATCAGTCTCCTCTCCCAAAGAGGAAACACAAGTCAAGAGCACTTCTGCTGCACACAATCACTCAATAGACAGGGACATCTGATACTCTTGGTCACCCAACGCGTACATAGAGACACTCTTTCGACCCACTTGAAGATATTATCCGTCTCCTGCAGGGCAATATGTCTCTCATAAATAAACGATAGTTCCAGTACTCCAAACCACATCGTTATGGCACTAAGACATCAAATGTAAAGCTTTGAACGAACCTCTGTTAAGAGAAGAGGCGATGGAGGCTTTGTCTCGTGAGTGGCAGACCACAGATCTGAAGTGGATCTCATGAGGGAGAGAAAAAATGCAATACAGACAGAAACAATCGTAGATATAGTTACGCTACAGGCCCTCACAATGCGTAGATTTGTATTTCGAAAGATTCATTAAAAACCTGTCAAAGTAAAGATGATTTACTATCTATATGAAGCTACCAGTTGACAAAATTAGTAAATAATAAGGCAATTCTATTTAAAGTAAGAAAAATGTCATCTCAAATGAGGTTTATAAGATGAAGAAAAATGTCAAAACGCATTAATATGACTTCTGAGAGAAAGAAATAAAAAAGAAAAAAAATCAGGAAGCTTTATCAAACACAGAGTAAAGTTCCGATTATTTCAGGGCAATAAGCACATCCAGGAGGGGAGTTCATTAAACCCAGGAGAGCGGAAGTTATTTCCAGGGTGAGGGGACCGGAGTTGACTGCTGGTGGCACACACACGACACATGGAACAGATCACACGACGCATGAAGTTGGATTTGCCTGTACAATATAAAGAAACCCAAAAAAGAAAACCTCAATTTACTCCCTTTAAAAAAAAAAACCCTTCCTTCTTTTTGGCAGGGCTCCGCCAAGGAGTAATGAGCTCCCACCCAAACCTCAGCACCAGCTGCTGTCAGGGTCTGGGGGCACTGACTGACTAAATATGTAGAAACCAACGGGGGGGAGGAGAGAGGGAGAGAGAGTAAGGTGGTCTTCTAACTCTGGCGGGTACAAGTCGGCAGATTGTGACATTCAAAGAAATCAATAAGTGTTCACATGTGATAGCAAAAGAAGCTACTGATCAGAGGGATCAGGAAAGCAGGCTTAACTGATAAGTCAGATTTATTTCTGCCCCCCCTCGGACTCAACCACACTGGCCTTAATCAACTAAAATGAGAATCATGTGGTGCTGTTTTGTCATGCGTTTTAGGTTTGCTCACCGCGCTGAATAACCTTTACAGGGGGTCACACTGATTTTTCAGTCTTTAATGTTCTATACAATAAGACATAGTGTGAGTTCCTAAAGACATCTGGGAGGAAACAAGGCTTAAGTTGTTTAGAGACAATATCAAGTTGCTATACGTGTTAAAGGCAGGATACGCCAGAAACAAGGTAGTCGGCACTCGGTTGTGCGTATAAAAAGTCAGAGACATAATTGTGTGAAGATTGAAAAAGAGTTTGAATGAGAAGCTCAAATGTCGTCATGCAATTACTCCACAAAGTGACTATGAATGCCGAATTGTTATAGCAGCAGTCGGAAGCCACAAAATCAATTCTGATGTCGGAGAGACGCTTGGAGACGGAAGGGTGCAAATGTGTTTGATCATCTGACAGGCACTTTGTATAAAGTATGGTGACACCTTTACGTTTTTAAGTCCAAGTCCAAGTCAGGTCACAGGTCTCTGAGAGCACCCAAGTCTTTTCAGGTCTCAATGTTAAATTGTAAATACATAAATAAATAAATAAAATTCTCAGTCATCTCAGTATATCTAAAAAAAAAAAGAGAACCCAATAATATGAAAATTTAATGATCAAATAATGAAAAATTGTAGCTGTAAGGCCACTTTAAAAAACTGATGTTAAATTTGATTTTTCACGTCACATTTTGAATCTGTTTAATTTAGTTATACGCCACATCAAGAGTAAAGGAAACAAAAGTCACGTTTCAGATTTGAAGCCCATTCTGTGACTGAAGGCGTTTTAGACTTCTGCGTCAAACTGTTGGAGAAGCTATGGCGGCAGCGCGGAGCTTACGCAGACCCTAATGTCGTAGCTGACGTGCACCTCCCCAGAAATGTAACTACGCGCTGCAGCAACGCAGAGCACAAGACCTGTGTTTGGTCCGCTTGGTAGTAGTGTGTTTCCGCATAAGTATTTCCGGCTGCTTCTCTACCTCCACAACTTTCGAATCAATTGTTTTGGATTAATACAGAAGGAACACATCGAGGAAAGGTTAACTGAGGCGGTTCGGTGATACAAACATTTGTGTGACTCGTCTTCGGCAAAATTTCGGCGAAAGTTTCAGGCGCCATTGTTGAAAGTGAAGTAGGAAGTGGAAACAAAAAAAAAAAAAAAATGGCGTTTTTACGGGGCGAGCCAGACTGACGAGCGCACAAGTAAATGGCTTGCACCAGTGTAGGCTGCACGCGTAAATTACGGTGTCTATGTCTCGCAGTACTCTAAAAGAGCCTTAAGATAACCCAAGTGTTGTTCCATTAATGAATGGGATGAGTTTTTTTTAGTCTGATAAAAATCCAAGTGTGAACTGGGGTTAGAACATTTAAAGGAACAGTATGTAAGATTGTGGCCAAAACTGGCCAAAACTGGTACTGCAATCACTTTCAAAATACTGTAGAACGGTGTATCCCCTTCAACCTCCCCCC
>JASGAT010344545.1:7412-18645 GCA_030220025.1 Chelon auratus | reverse complement strand
AGCTGCAATATGCAAGGATTTAATTCTGTTATACAGAGTCAAGGAACAAGGATGTTTCTGAATCTCATGCTCCATACTATAAATCTACGTATAATACATTTCCCTTTGGGGATGGAAGTACTCTAAAAGTTTCTGCACACACACACACACACACACACACACACTGACGCAAGCGACCTCTGTTCTTTGTCAGACAGCGTGGCCAAATATGGGTATTATAGGTTTTCTGTGTGAGCAGCCAAGTGTTGTTGGGAGTTAATATAAACACCAGGCTGCTGTGTGCAGAGGAGAAGACTCCAGCCTCCATTTAATTAGACAGGAGCCTCTACTGGCCTACCACTCCACTGTGAAATACAAGACAGAATGGAGCGAAGAACACAATAAACCTCACGTAAGCTGCCACGTCTATTTACAGACATCACAAACTGAGCTTCAAAGGTCCACTTAAACAACTCAGCGGCCTGAGACACAAAGGGTTTTCAACCAAAACTAAAATACTAAATAATACAAGAAAAGCAGATTTTGGCTCATGCTCAAACATAACAAAGAACTGTGAGATAAAGAAGGTTGTGAGAACGATAAAACGAGTCCAAAGATAAGTTTGGAGGGCGAAGGACACATGGGTTCAAGTGGGAGGGTTAATGGAGGCCAAGAGGTTTAAAGACATAAAACTCGAAACTGCTGGCGAGTGCTGTCTACGTTCTGGATCGCACCGGCATCGGGCTCACCCAGCTTCATTTCAGTTTCTTTTCTAAAAACAGGTTTTATCATCACGTTTACAAAAAAAAAAACATCTTGAATATCATTCTACTGCAGAAAAACATTTGCAAATGCAATGTGGAAAAGAAAACTGTGATGAAATATATTTTTAGTCGCAATATTGAAACCAGACGCTAAAGAAAGCACATTAAGAAGCTAACAGAGGTGAGGCTGATGTGCACATGTCTCCGTTGTTGTTAGCATGCTAACATTTGCAGTGATCAAATGTGCTGTAATTTCCAACCAGATCACTGCAAATGTTAGCATGCTAACATGCTAAATTAGGATGATGATGGGAGAAAGTTACAACAATAACGGAAACATGTGCACGTTAACCTCACCTCTGTTAGCATTTTAATTTAGCATGTCAGCTTGCTAACATTTGCAGTGATCTGGTTGGAAACTACAGCTTATTTAATTCATCTATTTATTTTTGAGAGACCCTTAGCAAAAAGAAGTTTATTCAAGTATACTACAAGTACATTTATTTTATACTAAAATTGAGGAAGTATACTTGAAGTTCATTTTTATTAAGTATGCTTGAGTATAAGTATACGTATAGGAAGTATACTACAGACCATGTACTTGTAGTACTAGAAAGTATCCTAATTTAAATTGGAATTTTTAAGTTTACAAAAGTACACTTTCAAGTATACCACAAGTACTATTCGTTCATCTATATTACTAGTGTACTAGGTATATACTTCTAGTCCACATTTTAGTTTATAAAAGTATACTTAAAGTATACTTTAAACATTCCAATTTAGAAGTATTAAATTAGTATACTTTCTAGTACACTACAAGTACACACTTTATAAGTAAACTTAAAGTATACTTTCATATACTTAAAACGTTCCAATTTAGCCAGAAGAAGTATTAAATTAGTATACTTTCTAGTACACTACAACTTGAATTTCCCTCAGGATTAATAAAGTATCTATCTATCTATCTATCTACAAGTACATGGTCTGTAGTATACTTACTAAACTTATACTTATACTTATACTTATACTTATACTCAAGTATACTTAATAAAATGAATTCAAGTATACTACTTTTTGCTAAGGGGAGCCACTACAGAGGAAAAGTTCTAGGATCACTACTTCAATTTCTTTCACTTCATTTTGTGGGGATTTTGTCATTGTGAACCAAATTCCATGGCAGCTGAAGTGGTTGTACAAGCTCTACAATTTTGTAAACCACATGATGCTTTAGAAAAAAAAAATTGCTAGACTTTTTTGGGAACCATGAATGTTTGTTTTTAAATTTTGTGCCAATCCATCTGTAAATTCAGTGACGGTCCATTTAATTCAGCCAACAGTGACTGATTAAGATCAGTTCAGGGACCAGATATTGCTGGTATAATAATTTTGGTGGGGGAAGGATATGTGTATGTATAAGTTTTCAAGAAAAGGTTGTTGCGGTGAACTTTTTTTTGCCCGCTGATACGATGCCAATCTTTTAATATTCAGTATCGGCCGATCCAAGTCCCGATCCGATCCCAAATTAACAAACGGCTTTTCTTATCTTACTTCTATTCTCCTAGATCACATGCATGTGCACCGTGCAACTGTATTAAGTCCAATAAACAGGAGCTGTCAAAGCTAATGGAGCTCGTACTTTGTGTTTGCTGGTGCAGCCTTTACCGGAGTAGAATCAATGTTTTTTTTTTTGTAGTTTTGTAGTTTTTTTTGGTGAAGTTGGTAGTATTGAATGATGATCTCCGACTTCCACCTCACCAAACATCCACATTGCATAACTGACGAATTTCTGTCTGACTCACTTCATTTTTCCAAAAGTTTTTTTACACACCAGGCACATTCAGTCACGTGATTATGCTTGCTCTTCTTCTTCTTTGATTTTTGGCGGCTTTGACGCTAGCTGACTGCCATTAAAACAGAAGAAGAAGGAGACCTTTTGACACTACTGGGACGTGGTTAATAAATAACTACAAAAGATTCGGCCTTGGCTGAAGCCTGATACCGATCCGATCATTTTAAAAATGTCTTGATCGGCCTCCGATACCGATCTCCCCATACTAACCGGGACATCACTAGTTTGTGACTGGCCATCCCATTGTTGTTGAGATATTCCAGTCTGGATCAAAGAGTCGTCCACAGCCAATAGTAGCTTTTATTGTTTAAGGTAATATAAGCTCAGCTGGTAACTCAGTGAAAAGTAATGTGTCAGTTACACGTATCGGTACCGTCCACCTTCCTCCAAGGAGCCAACTGCTGCTAAGCAAAGTTTCCCGATCTGACAAAGTCAAATCACTCAGCTGGCTCATTACATGGGACTCGAGCAGAAACCTTATCTGTCCAGCTCTGGGAGTTTATTTAAGTTTGGCAAGCGTACAGTTTATCTCAGGCATTGATTTTGTACAGCTGCCAAAAAACTGTCCAGTATGCTTTTCCCCTGCCGAGATTCTGAAGCCCAGAGACAAGACAGTGAGACCGGACATGGTGTGTGTGTGTGTTCATGAATTGTGAATGTACAACATGTAACCATATGCCCCTTCCCACTCGCTCAGACACAGTTGGAGTCGGTCCAGTCGTATCGTCAGGCAGAAGAAGAGATTTCTGAGTGACGCACCGTTCACGCTGTCACATGCAAAACAGATGAGGGTTGTTGTGAAAGCGAAGGAACGTGACCTGAGGTTATAGAGCGGCCCTCAGAACTGAGTCAACAGCAACGTTTTTTGGTTAATAGCTTACACATTTCTCACTTGTTCAGCTCAACGGAAAAATCCAACTCTGCATTGTTTACTGCTCATCAGTAATACGTCTGCGCCGCAAAGAAAAGCAACACTTTTTAAAAGAATGTGCTTGTATTTCAGTTCTGCGAAAGTGTGAATCAGAGATGCTGCTAAACAACCAGAAACTATTCAATTCCGCTTCTTCTGTTGTGTGTCCTTGGTTTTTGTTCAGTTTCCCTTTGATTTTGAGGTTTGATGTATGGTCTGATTGTTAAGGTGGTGGGAGAAAGTGGTGAAAGCTTGGTCTGTACGCCCTCAACTGCTCTAGGTTGAGCCTACAACCTAGAGGGTTGGAAGCATTTATACCTGTCAGCAATCATTCTGTAACTGCTTGTCGTCTGCAGGGGCTGGAGCCTATCCCAACTGTCATCGGGCAAGAGGCGAGGTACACCCAGGACAGTGGAATCGAGCAGCTCATGTTGGAGTCGAAGTTAATTTCTGTGCTAGTCTCGATGCAGAGACAAGGAAACGCATTTCAGACCAATCACAGCTGTTTGCGGGCTGCGTTAAGGAGACACGTAGTTACACTTCTGGGGAGGTGCACGTCAGGTTATGATGTCGGCCTACATACCTACGGCGTATTAAGTGATGCGCGACCACAAACCAAGCTTCATTACGAAAGACATACTCCAGCTGCGTTGTTGCTGTTGCTTCATTGTTAAATAAAATGTTCCTGCACTATACGTCACCTACTCTGTATGTCATGTCGGTGTATGTGGCCCAAGAGTAACAAAATAGTAGTTTAGTAGAGTATTCTTAATGGAAATGTAAAATTTGCTGTTTCCCGGCATGTTGGCAGCATGTTTGTGCAAGCACACTTTGGATTTCTGTAATTCCGGATTCCAGCAGTTTCTGAAAGATGAGACGTTGTCCTTTGCAGCCAATACGGTGTCAATACACACCTCTCCCGGAAGGTTATTACACTTTTATAACATGCATTTATGAGATATTGAAATTTTCAGGTTTTCTGGAAAAAAAAATGGGCAAAACAACTTACTCATAAATTATTTTTTAATTCTCAAAATAAGCAAAAAAAAAAAAGGTCTGGGTTGATATTTTGATATTTTGAGTCTTAGGTGCTAAAGGTTTAACATGCTATGTCTTTCCTTCACTCTCAGTCTCGCTCGCATATAGTCAGGGTATTTGCGTTATCAAGGCCAGTTATTTATATTTGACCCACTCCCACCACGACCACAACCACCCTCCCTCCTCCCTCTCCCCCTCTCTCTCTCTCTCTCTCTCTCTCTCCCTCTCCCTCTCTCTATCGCTATCTCTATATCTCTATATCTCTCTCTCCGTCCGTCGGTCTCTAACTTCAGGTTTTATTTTGCTGAGGAGCATATGCCTGATTTGAAGGAATTCCAGTTCAAATGACTGTGATATGAACAGTGTGGCTCTCCTACTCAGTAATTAGCCAGCAGGAAATTAGCAAGACCAGAGTGACGTGCCAGAAGACAGGGATTCGCACCAGCGATTAGTGTCGCCGTTTGAAGTCTTCCCACCGTTCAATTAAACGGGCAGAGGCGCCGAGACGGGCAGGCTGAAGGGAACCTATGTGTTGTCTGTTCGGTTTAGATGAGTTGAACTGTGAATGCTCTCTGTTAGACGCTATCAGTCTGGAGAGATAATAAATACCACCATTCATATATTTTATCTGTATGCAACACGTCGTCACAAAATGTCCTGACCTTCCTCAAGGTCATTTCCTTAAAAGGAGCATTTCTCAGTCTATGGCGGTTACATAGGTTAGCAGTTAGAGATTTACAGAGGTTTATCTTGTGTAGAATGCGGGAGTTGTGCTTTTCTTAATACTACCACTAGGGTGCGTACAGGTCTGAGTTATATAAGCTTGTACAGAAGAGATGCATGGAGAAAAAAGGAAGGCGTTTCATTGGTCACAGGAATAGTACACGCCCACCAGTGCAGGATGAGTCATGAATATTTTAAATTTGTTCTCCGGGAAACAACAAATTTTACATTTCCATTAAGAATACTTTACTAAGCTAGTATCGTGTTATTCTTGGGCCACATACACTGACATGACATATAGAGTAGGTGACGTATAGCGCAGGAAAATCATCATGCAATCAGGGAGATACTTAAAGAATTTAATGTTTTACATTTCTATCCTGCTACTTAACCCCCTTGACCACAAATATGATGGTAAACATGCTGTATAACTTCAAAGCAGCTGTACACAGCAAACTGTTTGGCCTGATTTAGCAGCATAATCTAATATTTCTAGAAGTCCAAAACCATTCAAACCATGTCAAATATATGGCCTGCGGGCCAAAACTGGCTTGCCGAGGGTCAGATCTGGCCGGCAGGATAAATTTGCAAGGTGCAAAAAGTGCATAGAAGACAATAACTGCAACTTTTCAATAAAATTGGTGCCTGTTCCTAATTTGTCCACTAGGGGGCCTTTTTAGTAACTGTTGCTAACATACCACAACCAAACAGCAGATGGCAGCAATGTGCTGAAATTACACTTATTTTTCTTAAAACATTTCCCATTGTTCATCAAATCTTTTGTAAAAGGGTAGTTCGTTATTTTCATAATGTACTTGTTCTTCTTTGCACTAAAAAAAGGGAAGCATCATTTATCGGTTATTATGCTGTTATGTTACTAGTCCGGGCCCCTTATGATCAAATTGGTTTGTATGTGGCCCCTGAACAAAAACGAGTTTGACACCCCTGGTCTAGATCCAAAATATGTGCTCATAATTATGGTGAAAACTGAAAAAGATTTTTTTGTGTGCAAAATTAAGCGAAAGCATCATTCACTGCAAAGCATGATGAGAGTTCACTGAGACGATACTCACTGTATCTTCTTTGTGAAATTCTTTGTCACTATGCCGCCTTCGTCCTGTTTCTCTTCATGCTTTCCTGTTGGAAACAAAATACATCAGTCAACGAGTCGAGTCACCTTCAACATACGTATAACAACAAGGAAACAAAGTTGTGGATCATAAATCCATGTCCTTATCACGGATGCTATCAGCATTTACCCAACACCTGTGAGCCTTAAATCCTCCATGAAAAGGGTGTTGATGTAACTGAGCTCAAAGCACATTTCACTTGGCACACACCAGGTTTTCCATTGCTCAGTCCCTGCAGTGTATTCGCTTTGGGACGTGCAGGGTGGACCGCGTTGTTGAAATTATTTTTCTTTCTTTTTTATTTCATTGTTTCTGAGAATGCCTCTCAAAGACATGGTTTGAGCTTGGTAAGAACATCTAGTCCTAGAAACCCCCCGCCTCTCCCGCCGCCATCTCCCTCGTTGTCTGTTGGGCTTGCAAACAGCTGCTCCCGGGCTGCTAAATGTCAAAGCTGCCGCCAGCAGCGGGGCCTGTTCCACCCTTCAACCCCCTTTTGTGCACTTCAGGCTTGACTATGTGTTATCCTAAACCTCCACGGTGACGTCCCCGCCTGCTGAAAGTCCTCCGGAGATGGACGCTGCGACGCTGGGGGACGCTCTGGAGAGTAGGAGTGAGCTACAAACGTCAGTGAAGTAATGAGATCAGTATGAAGGCCTCCTCATGACTTCAAGTCTCTTACGTCAGAGAAAGAAAGTTCCAGATGTGTAGAGGTGGAACTAGAATGTTCTGGGAGGGGAGCACAGTCTTGATGTAATGCATAATGTTTTCTGTGCAAGTATCAAGGGCTTTACTATGACATGTTTGTGGCTCATAATAGTTGCATCAATTTGTTGCTTTGTTTCCATGGACACAAGTAATCAGACTAACAGCCCAACCAGAACATCTCAATCAGAACAGACTGACCCGATCTGGAGCAATTGAGAGACTGTTGTGCAACCTGTTAATAATCCATCAAATACAAAAATGTCTGTGCCTAATTACTGTGATAATGGTTAAGACAGTGTTACATGGGGTAAACAACAGGTGACGGGACGAGTATCCAGTAGCGACGGAAACATGGAAGTCTGCACTTTAATACTCTAAAGCAGTCTTTTATTCATTGTACTGAACTGTTATTTGCCGCTTTTATATAGTGTTGTGTATCCAGCATGCATTTGCACCAAGTGTTCATTAATTTGCACTGTCCTCAGCAAATAAACAAATAAACACACCAACAAGATGAACTAAGATGGAAGCCATGTGGACGTACAAATTAGGCTTTAATTGATGCTTTTGTGGGCATGTAAACACATACGTCGTTGCTAATGGTCTGGATTAAGTGGCTGTAGACTTGCCAGCAGACTGGCTACCTAACTCTAGGTAAATCTACTGTGTTTAGTTAATCCCACAGACACCCTCAATCCAGACAACGAAATATTGGCTTTGTAAATATGGCCACAGTTCAAACGCTGCAGCACTGCGTCTTCATTTCAGTCTGGGAGCAGATTTACTCTATTTATGTTTGAAGTGTGTTTACGAGTTTAGTGACGAACTACTTTCCACCACATTAAAAGGTCAGATTGTTTTGTAAAATGACCTCAGCTCAAATAGTGTAATATGTGACTGTTTCCTGATCTGCAGCATGACCGTTTGTGCTTAAGCTTTGTTGACCCCACCATCCACCCCAAAGAGCATGATACCACACCACATAAACACACAGGACAACATTTTAGGCTTATGAACAAAGGGCAGATGCTGTCATTTTACCAATAGCTCTAAGAACACTGCCTTATCTACATGTTCATTGTGTTTCAGATAGTTTGGATCAATTTGATCAAGCGCTTATTATTATAGAGATATAAAACAGTTAGTAGATTGCCATTTGTTCACATACAGTATGTGTTTCCCATAAAAACAACAAAAACTAACATTCCCGAAAACCTAGATCTGCTCTGATTGATCCGCTCCAAGGACCTACTCAGTATACGCCCTTGAGTGCAGAATGAGTCACAGGCATTTTGACATAGTTTTTGAGGACATTAACTCTGAAATGCTCTAAGGAAGGAACACAAAATTGCTTCTTTTTTTTTTTGTCAATGATGAGCCAGATATTTCGACGCCAAATCTGATTTCTGAGCAGACTTTTAAATTCAACATGAAAGAAATGTGTTAAGACATCAAAAGACACCCAGTCCTTACTCCTGAACGGATCTGTGTTGAGCCCTCGGGGCCACACTGCTCCCTCTCTGACCTCTTTCAGTAAAGCTTTACACATGCTTCTGGGTTAAAGATCTGCTCATTCACGTACTGAACAACTCTGACATACTTCCATTACATTCCCTGTCACACATTTAGAAACAGGTTGAGTCACTGAGTCAGACAAGCCCAAGATGGCACTGATTGAATGACCCAACTGGCATACCAACAATGTGTTTATAAAAAACTTGGGAGCCGGGTTTGGGGGGTGGGGGGCTGCTGTCCTTCGCGACCTCTTAAGTGCTGGGTATCCCTGGAATTCATCCGTTTTTTTCTGAAACTTAACAAAGCAACTTCTACAGCTTACAGCACCAGCAGAGTCAAACTCTGGGTAGAAGTGAGGTTCTATTTCCGGAACATTTTCTCTGGTGTTTTAGCAGCAGCGTGCGGCTTGTCTTATTGTAAACAGAGACTGTTGTCACGGGCCTTGCCTTAAATCTAAATCGAGCTCATGGGCGGCCGAGGGAATGATTCTCGAAGAATCTGAAACAGGTGTCTAAGCTTGAAGATCTGCCTGCCAACTTGCAACTCCCAGTCCCCAAAATCTGTCGCGCACTTCCATATCGAGACTTATTATTAACGCGGAGGCCACGTTACACCGGAGACTTTTTCGACTGCACGGCCTCAGTTTCGCTGCCAAAGAGGAAGAGCTGATGTTTTGAGGGTGAATTAGAAACCTGAGAGACGCTGAGGTGTTAGGTTTCGCTTCATGGAAACCATGTTAAATCCGATGTTTGACTTGTGCGGACTGCTGCTCTTACGTGCATCTAACATGGCCAAATCCATGTCCACGTCTTTTTGCTTGATGCCAAGTCGTGGCTGTTGTTTAAAAGATGATTTTCTAGACGTAAAAGATTGAGTACAGATAAAATATACAGAATGGGGAAGCAGAGCCACAGCCAGGATTTTAGAACCAAGATTTCCTGGCACATTCCTCCTCACCATTGGTTTGATTAGCTATTGAAACATTTTTGAATATACTATAATGATTTTATTTCCATTCTATCTCTTTCAATATTTATTTCTGGTGGAAACATTATAAATATATTAATGTAACATTAATAATTCCCCATAAAGTGTCCTAATTTGTACACATATGTGATACTATTTGTAATATTTTTGATGTTTATATTCTATTTAATGTGTTTTCTGTTCAAAGTGCCACAAATATAACTTTGACCTAATAAATTCCTCCTTAATGGGCACTTTGGAAAACAGGTGTTGCATTTAAATGTGATCTAAAAGTGATTTAACTATTACTATATGAATCTGAAATCTGATCTGATGGTTGTGGCAACTTGTCATCACTTTGACCTCCAGTTATTGATCAGAAGACATCACAGCGGCCACTTTACCTTCAATTAAGGATCCACCTCTCCAATGAACCCTGTCACAAACTAATTTAAACTCTAGGAAAAGCTGTGAAGTCATGAACTCACCTGACACTTCTACAAATCCGTCTCTCGTTTTGACGTTTAACTCCTCTGGCTTGAAGCTGTGGACGTTCACGCAGACCTTCCAGGGCTCTCCCCCGGTGGTGGTGGGGGAGCTCCGGGAGGAAGGCTCGCCGTACCTGCTGGTGTACAGCGTGGGGCCTCCGGTGGACTGGCGCGGGGGGAAGCCTGTGCGTAAAGTGCTGCTGAAGGGCGAGGTGCCGAGGCGCGTGCTGAGGCGGCCCGGCCGAGCCCACCCCGGCCAGTCCATCGCCAGATCGTCGGGGAAAGGTGACATCCCAAACTCATCCTCCATAAACCGAGACGTTAACTGATCCCTGAAAGGAGACTGATCTCTGAACGGCGACGCCTCTCCAAACGGGTCTCTGGGAAACCTCTGCCGGCTTCCCATGGTGTAAAAGTCTCCCTCTGCCATGTCCAGATGAGCTCAAAGCCAGAAAAAGTTGTTTGTGCAAAAAGTAACCCAGAAACAAAATTCTTTTTTATGTAAATTAATAAAGGAAGCACCTATCTCTGTGTGTAGTAAAGCCTTATCTCTTATGGTTTACGCGCATCACCGTTACGCAACCAGTCACTTGTTGATCTGACCACAAACTCCGCAGTTTTACGCTCTTAAAACTTTAAAGTGAACTGAGCACGCTTCTTCTGGCTGGGGGTTTTATACTGGAGTGAAATTTCCCAGACGACGAGTCTGCACAGAAAGTGCGGGGAGGATCTGGAGACCTCTCACACTACAAGAAATATCCAAAAAAGAACTAACACTAAATCTTTAAACCCTTAAAACAAAGGGCATACCATTAAAATAATAGGTTGTTTTTAGGTTTGTTTTTATCCAGTTAATCATTCAAAGAGTTTTTCAATGTTGAATGTCAACTCAAGCTTACATTAAAGTTAGATAAGTTGCTGGTGTGGATACTTTTTGCAGCGTGGACGCAACAGCTGACCACGGACCAGCCCACCTTTGACCAAACTGAGCAGCAGGGTCCGTGTCACTCAACCAGAGCTGGAGTCTCTCCACCACTCGGTGACTCACAGGCTTTTTAATAGAAGATAACGCAGAGCTTCAGGTCAAACGCTCTGAGGTCACAGCACGGATAAAACAAATCGACTCAGGACTGAAGATGGCGTCTGTTTACTGCGACTGATCAGCT
>JASGAT010344541.1:35362-45454 GCA_030220025.1 Chelon auratus | reverse complement strand
TTTACTTCCCTCTGCGCACACATTTCACTCTATTTTAGGAATCATGGTGGAATTATATATATAGATATATACACATGTATAACGAACAACAACAACAACACCAACAAAAACAATATGTAAACAGTCTCCAGTAGTGATCGTAGTTACACTGCAAGTGTGTGCAAAGGTCTATGTATGTATCTGAATGTACGTTTTAGAGGACTTTTGGAAAACTTTTTTTTTTTTTGTTTCGCTTTTTTTTTTGTTTTGTTTTGTTTTAAATCTTTTCATTTACAGTTTAGGAGCCACAGGTGTCCATTGTGAACTGTATAGCGAAGGCCTTGATATCCCTTCTTTTATTGAGTTTAGAAACGCCGAGCATTAGGCGATGCCTTCAAGCTGGTTACATATTTGGTGCAGGGGCTAAAATTGCCACAAGATTAAAATCAGTGTAAATAAAGGCTCAACTTTTTGTGATTGTTACTGTTATATCCAGCCTATACTGCTAGCAGCTGTTTTTACTGCAGTCAATTACTGGAAGTGGATATATTTCCTATGCAAAACTGTTTAAACAATAAAATGAGCTATGCTACAAAAATGACTTCGGCGCTGTTCGTCTTTCTTGTGTTTGTTTTGTTACGTTTCATTCTCCCTGACTTTGAGGGATAGCAAAGAGACTGATATATGGATATGAAAATACAAATCACATGGAACAGTTGAGGTTAACGGTATACACACACATGCACTGATGAGCCACAACGTGAAACCTAGGACGCAGCATTTACGTGGATGTCACTTTGACACGTGCCACTGCTTGAACACTGTTGCAGACCAAGCGCGCCCTCGTGGCAACGCCAGAGTGTTTGCTCCTTGCATCCTGGTGCCGTTTCGTTCGCCAGGCCAAGCAATGCACCTACACCCTGCCACCCGTACGACGTCTTTCAGCGTGGGACATCGTGACTGGCCTGCAGCTCTGCAGCCCCACACAAAGCAAACTGTGATGCCCTGTGTGTTCTCTCACACCTTTCTATCAGAACCAGCATTCACTTTTTCAGCTATCCCAGCCGGAGTGGCTCATCATGTTGCATGTGACCACACGGGCCGGCCTTTGCTCTCCATGTGCATCAGTGAGCCTTGGCCCGCCGTGAACCTTTCCTCTCATTCTTTAGTTGGATCACTGTTGATAAGTACTGGGCTCTGACCCAGTTGTCTAGCCGTCACGATTCCATGTTCACTTGCTCCCTAATGCATCTCACTCGCTGACAGGTAACATGATAACGAGATCGTCTCTTGTTTGTTTGATTTGTTCTTCAGATCTGTTCTCACGAAAAAAGGAGACTCACTTTATACATTAGTATGAGCGCCTCATTGTAAGCTAACAAAAACACAACAGATTATGCACTAATGAAAATTCAATAATGAATACTGTATTCCATTTCTGCTAATTGAGCCCCGTACATCCTACCATCTGGGCCTTTAAGAAGCAGCCTGGAAGAAAGTCATCACGCCACATGCGACTCAGTCACACTGTAATTGATTTGATTGAAACTCAGACATCTGACCTTGCATGATCTGATAACATTCACGTCTATTTTTATTATGTGTCTATTACAAAGCAAAATAACTGTTATGTTCATGAAGACAAGAAAGACCTGACTTAAAGAGGATAACAAGGTTAGTAATTCCCGCAGGGGTGGAATAAGGACAGCATCAGATCAGAGAAAAGACGACTATTTGACTTTAAGTATTAAACTAATTGGATTTCATTGATTCTAAGAAGTGTGTCCGTGACAGTTTCCCCTGAAAGCAAACATTGGTTTTCATGTCCTGGAACGATCCCATGACCCCACATACCCGTGCTCCATCGTGGTATTACGCCAGCTAATCTACTGTAATTCCCCAATCTCTGGGGAACCGGAGGCAGACTACAGGGTTTGGACCACAGCGGAATTCGCCTAGACCACGTAGGGTCACAGAAGGTAACATCCATCTGGGTTACTGTGTCAAGTACACAACGGTCCGAACGAGTAAGCCCGTCTAATGGGATTGGGGACATCGAAAGAGGCAAAAGTCGGGCTAAAGCACCAATTAAATCTCATTACTGACCGGTGCGATGGGCTTGGGGCTCAGCTGGACACTTGATGACAACAACAGGAACTGTCAGTGGTGCCCACAAGACCAGGTGCCCTGTCTGTATCCGGGGCGCCCTACGAGTGGTGGCTAAGGCGCTGCATGCTGCACAGCAACACCAGAAAGGCCCACCTGGCCTCAGGCACAATCCAGAGTTCATTTGGCTATCATTAAAGAGGACCAACAATGTGGCACGCTGATATAAAATTACCCGATCTATAATGGTAATCATTATGCCATTTATCAAAATTGGCCAGTTGAGTCAACATCTGGCTTCAATAGGGGGCTCTCGTCGGTGCAGGTCTTGGCAGCGTCTTGTACCCTACATATTTTCCACTCTCTTTTATCAAGGCCTGCTGTCAGTGATTTGACGAAGCTAAATAGATGATGATTTGGCCCTATTATGTTTCGCAGGGCTCAAGCATAGAGGATTTGTTGATTGCCTTTGTGTTTGTGCTTTTTTTCCCCCCGCCTTCATTCTGCCCGTATGGATCCAGGAGAGGTACCGGCGCCTTGCGGTTCTCCGAACGTGCGTTTGACTGTGTACCAAAGAGAAGGATGGAGAGGTGGGGGAAAAGCACAGCGAGTACTCTCACACAAACCTGTGAGTGCAGAGTCTGGACTGGGCTGTTGGACACGAGCCAGTGCCAGCACAAAGAACTCTGTCACATCCCCAAGTTTTATGGGGGGAATATAATATTCATCTTGTGTGCTGTTGGAATCAGGTAATGAATTAATCTGATCCTTTGGTCTTCTGGCATCAAAGTATGAGTGTAATGCACTTTATCAAGGAGGAAGTAATTAAGGGTGAATTTGTGCAGATTGATGTTGCTTGTGTTTGGTGCAGACAATGCAGAGGCTCATGTTTTCAGTACAAAGAGGAAATAGCTTACAGTTTGTTGTTTTTGCCTCTTTAAAAATAAATCCACGAGGGATTTCAGTCATCTCAATTTCACTTTAATTTTCTTGTTTTTGGAAAGTAGGCCTATAGTGGGGAGTGATATTTTCATTGCAGTGTGTTTGATATGCAGCTACAAGCAAATAAGCCAAGTTTAGCATAAACAATGGAGGTAAGGTAAACAGCTAAGCTAACATCTGCAGGCTTTAGCTACAAAACACTCAGGAGATGTTAGCTTAGCTTCGCATTGGTAATGGAAGCAAGGTAAACAACTAAGCTAAAGTTGTCTCACTGTAGCTGTATATTCAACCACCAGGAGATGTTAGCTTGGGCTAGCATAAAGAATGGAGCTAAGCTAACATCGGCTTTAGCTACAGTCAGGAGATCTTAGCTTAGCTTCGCATTAGAAGAACTAAGCTAAAGTTGTTTGGCTGTATATAGTCATCAACCACCAGGAGATGCTAGGCTTGGCGTAAAGAGAGCAGGATAAACAATTGGGCTAATTTTGGCTTTTGCCTGCAGCATTGTATTCAACAAACAGGAGATGTTAGGCTAGCATTAAGAATGGCGCTAAGCTAACATCTCGGGGCCTTTAGCTACAGTCAGGAGATGTTAGCTTAGCTTCGCATTAGGACAACTAAGCTAAACTCGTCTGGCTGTAGCATTATATTTAACAACCAGGAGATGTTAGCTTGGGATAAAGAATGGAGGGAGGGTAAACGGCTAAGCTAACATCTGGGGAGCTTTAGCTTCAAAGGTCTGGAGATGTTAGCTAAGCTAGCATAGGGCTAGCATAAAGAATGGACGTAAAGGAAAGAGCTACACATTCAACAGTTGGGAGATGTTAGCTTAGCACTAAGGGTGGTTAGCTTAGCTTAGCATGAAGAATGGAAGCAGGGGGAGACAACTAAGTTAACATCTCCTCCTGGCTGTGTTACAGTTTCAGCGACCCATATTCAGAAAATATGTGCAGAAAATGTTAGCTTAGCTTATTTTAAAGAAATGGATGGAAGCAAAGGGGAAAATGAAAAACACAATTAACAAAAAATACCTCAGTGGTAGCTATTAATAGTTGTAGCTAACTATCTCCTCCTATGCTGCTCTTTATTGTAAGCTTAGCTAACTGAGTGTAAGGCCATGTACAATGAAAATTTTATTTCTTTTCAGGTTACTTACTGTATGTTAAGTAATGGAAGCATTTATTCAGACTGGCTAGCCCTGTTTTTGGTGTCTATGCTAGGCTAAGCTACGTGGCAGCTACTTATTTAGCATACACAAACAGTGGGATCACTCTTCTTCTTTTCCCAAAACTAATTAATGACAGGGATGACTGTGCACTGACTGTGCTTAACTTAAAAAAAAAAAAAGAAGATTTCAAACAAGAGTGAATGAAGAACTGCAGCTTTAAAAAGAGAAATCCAAGATCTCAGACAACAGCCAGCATTTGTTTGCAAAAATGTAGTTGAAGAGAGCTTGGGGAATAAAAGAGGGCTGTCTAAAAACGCACTACTCCTAAATACTACTCTCAGCTCTGTGTATTCCCACACAAATTTGCATAAATTTCATAGTCTAAGTCATGGGCTGTGGCTGGAGCGTGTTATTAGTCTATCTTTAGGTGGTAGTACAGGCCGATCACACTGAGGCTTGTTGTTATCTCATTGAAAGCACCCTGGTATTACACCCGGCGGATTGAGAGTGGGTCTTAAGATCGTGGGATTTGTTCACATATTAAAGCATGTCTGTTTGGATGCGCCGAAAAGAAACAGGTGTTCAGTATTTATGTGTGTGTGGGAGAGGACTTGTGTGTGCGCGTCTTTGTGTTTTTTCCCTGCGATGTTTGTTCGAAAGCGCACATAGGATGGGAACACGCTGTTCATGTGTGTGGGTGTGTGTGTGTGTGTGTGTGTACGTGTGTGTGTGTATGACTTGACAGAGGGGTGGGGGTGCTTTATTGAAAAGTACTCCTCTCCTCCCCTGTTCAACATGCTGGATTAGCACCAGCAGTTTCCCATGGAGCCGTCCCTCCCAGCCCCCTGCCCATTTGCATAAGGCGCAGACAGGCGGAGATGTGACAAACAAACCTGGCACACACAGCGCCGGCTGCCTTCTTTACATGAACTCTTTCGCTCTCTTTCGCCGTGACAAGAAAGAGACACAAGACAGAGCTCAAGCAAACCCACCTGCGTGCACTTTTCACAATAAAAGGCCTCTTTTCCTGCGTCCAAACTGTAAACAAAATTAAAAGCAGCGCCGAAATGCGGCTTGAGGCCTACTGTATGCATATTCTTCCTGGTGATCATAGTGATTCACAAGTACAGGAATGCAAAGGGCCGAAGGAGGTGAGAAGGGCTTTCATTGCCCTGTCATTTGGACAAAACTCCCCTGAATCAAAGTATCCTCCCACTCGTTTTTCTCTTCCTCCAAGATGGTAATGTTCACCTTAAAACATCTTTACTGTACTGTAGCTACATAACACAGCTCTCTGCACTGCTGTCTGGCCGCCAAGTTCCTATCAAGCCCCTGATTTATGGCGCTTGATGCATTCCTTGGCCCTGCCGAGGAGGCAGTTTAGCTGAAATATGAGAAGAGATGCAGAGCACACACTCAAAGTGAATTTCACTTTAGCCTGCCTGCGCGAAAGCAAAGCTGGTAAAATTTCGTCTTTGAAAAGCCCGAGAGACGACCTGAGAGATTATATTTTTTATCTTAAGATGATTAAATATTTTAGCAATGTGGCCTGATAACAAAAAGAAGAACAAGAAGAAGAACTGTAACCCAGCGGCCATGAAGCCCACAAACCCCCCTTTGTTGGTTGTGATGTGCAGCGTTCACCCTCTTAAATTACATTAAAAGCACCTTCCCTTTTCCTGTTCACTTACATGTAGAAAATTGCATGCAGGTGTATATTGGAAAAGCGACCAACACCTTTTCAGCAGTATTTTTGCTAAACGGCTTCCTTTAAAGACCTGTAATCAATCATAAAGGCTTAAAGAAGCTGTTTGTCTTCATTCGGGTCTTAATGTAAAATTGCTGATAAACTCAAATCAGATAAGCAGAAACAGACATTTCTGAACGAGGGAAAGTCAGCATGCGAAGCGTTCACTGTGCGCCTGCATTGCTTTGTCTGCTCCCAAGTTACAACAGCGTGATTACATGCTTTATTAAGTGCTGAAGTGCTCTCTCTGAGTAAAAGCAGATGTCACCACAAGGTCTGTCACTGAGTCTGGATCGGGGTGCCTGTGGTCAGTGTCTCAGCCCGCCTGCAGCTCCCTGCGGTTTCCCATCAATTCAGCGCACAAAATCATCGCCAAACAAAGTTTTGTTAAGTCGCCGTGCGTTTCCACTTCCTCGAAAATATACACAATCAATATGGAGTGTGTTGATGATGATGAAAGGCTGTTCACGCAAGTGATATAAGGGAGAAGGCAGATGTGCTCTGCAGCATGATAATGTGGCCTGCCATGAAAAGTTTGCAGTTAAGGAACCAAGTTGCTATTTCTGTTGATTTAGCACCGTGCTGTGCATATGCTGATGGCTGCTCCAGGACTAGTTCACCAAGAAAAACATTAGTTTTGTTGTTTTTTGGGGGGATAAATGGAGTAGAGAGCCGGATAATCATCCACAATGCCCTTGCTTTGTCACAAGCTTTCATACAGCTAAAGTGTCCTTGAAGAACACTCTGCATCTATGCTCGCTTTTTGGTACAAGCTGCAGGTCGGGACACGAGTCTGACCTTTCACCTGTTTGTGAAGGAGAGCAAATGATTTCCATATCATTCTGCATTTTATCACGAGGATATGAACAACCATCCCCTGACTTGTAATTATAGAAAGTAGGACGCTTGTATTAGCATTCAATGAGTGAATGTTTTCTATTTTGTTCCTCTCTGGTTTGTTCTTGTTGTTTTCTTGATAATTTGGCCATGTGTTGGACTTTTCTCATTCCCTTTTATTTCTCTCCTGTTAGTATGCGCTGACTGATGGTGGTGTCCTGAAGAAGGCCGCTTGCAGAAGTGTCAGTCTTCATGAAGATTGCAGAAACAAATGCATCTGAGCCGGCACCACCCCGGAATCACAACAGGTGAGCCTTTCCTAAGTTTTATTATTTCATTGCCTCACACCGTATCGCCATATATCACATTAAACCACATCAAATCTGTAGTTCGTCTGTAGTGCGCGCCAACACATATTCACACGGTGGTCATTTTCATCGATGGGAAGCTGATATCAAAAGGATAGTGTTGTATTGCCCTGCTTCAGGTTGGAAGTCATAAAAATTATAGACTGCATATAAAAGATGGACATTACCACAGTGACGTCAACCACTGGTTTGTGGCCCTTTGAAGTGTCAAGTATGGCATTAGGCCAACGCCCTCTTGGCCTTTTTAGGAGCCAGAAATGACCAGTGTTGTGCAAGTTCACACTAAACACGAACTAGTTCAAAGTTCGCACAGATAAAAGTGAACCAGTTCAAGTTCATAGTTCACATTTTTTTTTAATTCTGGACTGAGTTCATAGACTAAGTTCATGCCAATCCGTCCACAGCCCGTCATATTTTTTCCATTCACTGCGTTCATTGAACACGTTCGTGCACAACACTGTAAATGATCATATTTGGATTGGGAGGAGCAAGAGGTAAGTCAGTGAAGCCAGGCCCTAACACATCTGTGTTTGAAAAGGGTTATAAGTTTAGCTAATGACAACATAATGTGTAATGGAGAAAAGAATTGACATAGCACTTCATGAAGGATGATTTTTGAACGGGAGACTATTAGTCTGCCAGAGCACGAATCAATTCTTATCAGATTATCTTATCTTATCAGAGTCTGGTAACACACCGTGAGGATTTCATCGTTTCAGCCGATACAGTGAAAAAATAATCCCTCTGCACACAACTGGATGCCTATCAGAGACATTTTGTTGTAAAGAGATTCAACTCCACGGCGCTCAGGTGACATTTCTTCTGTCTCTCGCCTCATAAAGCCCGCCCAACAATCTGACGGGTTCAGCAGATCTTTGCCCGACCATAATCAGTTCCCAACGGAGCCGGCTCCAGGCTAGGACTCTCTTGGATCGAGAGATGTACTGGAGACAGCACCTAGTGATCATTGTTAAAATTGAACTTTATGCGACTCATTTTCTGCTTCCAACAACATATTTGACAATCCTTTACTGACACCTAACATTAGCAGTCAACCACTCCCTAGTTAATATAGGATATCATGACAAAACCAAACAGTTTGTACTGTTACACTTGACTTGTATTTCATTCTGCTGTTTATTTAATGCTGATTCATTCAGCACCAAATTAAACAACCAAATCCTGGATCAGCTGTGTGGGGCCATGAGCACTGACTGATATCACACCAGCTGTACAACTGTATTTAATATGTAATGTTTGCACAAGCCAACGGGATGATTTGTCACCTCATCTGAACCTTAGCTGCGTTAACGCTGACGTTAATGTTGCTTGCAAATTTTCACATTTGCCAGCGCCGACTTCACCGACCTCGCAGTCATCGGGTCTTACCTTCAACATGGACTCAAGCTTAACTCTGGCAAATTTGTCTGCCTGTCAAATAATCAATGAATTGATCAAGTCACATGAAACTGACAGAAGCAAGTCAAGCTTGTGCCTAGACTGTGCGTTGTAGAGGAGACTTTTGCGTGCAACGCTGCATCGCCCTAACGCCAGCACACGCAACTTCACTGAGCGATATCAGCTCGTATTACATATCATCTTACCGTATAAAATGCTGTTAAATTGTGTCCTACTGCTTCATGTCCCACTTCTATCACTGTACGATGCAGTAAATGTAACATGTAATGGATTATTTTCAGTCCTGAGATAGAAACAGTCAAAAGATAAAGATTTCTCACACTATATTTTACTCGTAAAGGCCTCTCGGTTTAGGTTTAGATTTAAAACTCTTGTATAGCAACATCCTTGTGAAACATTACATATATAATATAATGAAACAGCAGCGCAACATGGGATGATAGAACATTATAAACATTGTTTTATGGTTGAGATCTACAAAACAATACTCATATATAGACTGAATTTAGTTAACAATGTGCTCTCCAGCATTCTTAGTGGTATTCCCCTTTCATCCGAGTCTTCCCATATGTGCTCCCTGTGTTTCCCAACACTGGGAGGGACCAATGTTTAGACTTTACCTACCATAGTATTAATTAATCATTGCACATCTGTAAGCGTGTGCCCATTTCCGAGCCTGTTCTGTTTGTTGACTTGCGTGTGTGTGTGTGTTACAATGGTGCTTTGGCACTTTGGCACCTGCGCTACATTATAAAGCTAAAGGCTTTGATAATAAGCTGCAGGTGCACTCCTGGCAAACAGGGAGGAGATGCTGGAGGGGGGGGGCGGCACTGCTGGAGTGTGTGTGTGTGTGTGTGCGCGCGCTGGAGGAGGAGGGGGTCACCTGCTGTTGTTGGTTGGCACTCAACATCAGCAAATACATGACGTCAGCCCGGGCTGATATACCTCCTCTATACGGCACGTACTGTGGAAACAACACCTCTTCTAGGAAACCGGCTTCAAAGCGCTCTGCGAAGACTCCAACTCTTTTGTCCTGCCGCATGTGGCGCTGTCAATAATTATTGATGTTAATTACCATGATGATTAGGGTAATTTCTTTATAGCTGTGCTGGCAGGTATGCAAAGTAAAGATGTGCCGATGGACTGCAGGAGGGGCCTCTCTCATTGACAGCGTAGAGTCAAAGTGACAACCAATAAGGAGGCAATCTACTTCATGAAAATGTAATTACGTGATGAATGGCGCAATGTATGGACTCTGGCACAGTAATATTGTACACCCCACCTGTGAAAATACTAGCTGGAATAATTGTTTATGTTTGAGGGGGGTATGCCGGTTTATTTATATAAAGCAGGCAGTGACGTGCTAGTATCTTAAGTATGGTATTCATAAACATCTGCATTGTGTAACCCCGCTTAACACGCTGCAAGGTACTCCTGTATATACAGTATGTATTCTGCACAGATATGGCTCCGTTCAGTAAACATTTTAAGTGACAACAGAAATTTTCCAGCGTGTGAGATTCCCC
>JASGAT010344541.1:3432-28073 GCA_030220025.1 Chelon auratus | reverse complement strand
GTGTCATCTTGGCAACATGGTGGTACTAGCATCTGTTTCTGGCTCACACTGGCGAGGAGGAGCTAGAGGAGGGAATGGATTTATTTTGCACTGTTGGGATAAAAGTCTTGGTCAAATATGCAGCTTCTAATGGATTCTAATGTCTTGTGGAGATGATGGCAAGCGTTTCTTTGGTTTCGGGTTAGCTGGTTAGTTGGGAAAGCGTGTGGGTGCGCTGAATGCGGCCGAGGATGCCTTCACCGATCCAAGAGGGGGTGGATCCCAAAGTCCACAAACTTGGCCCTTTTTCAATTGAAAGGCCATTTGCGCGTTTGTTAGCGCGCATTGACAGCCTGTGTTAAACGATTGCGACTCCACCCACTGGTTAAGTTCAGCTTTGAAGTCGCACGTGGATGGATTTTGAATCCGTACGCTGTATGCCAAGGTGGAGATTAAAAAAAGTAATGGAATACACTCTCACTGATTGCAGTCACTTGAACTATTTCTCCGGGTCAGACGAGTGGCTTGACTGATGTTGGGTTTTACACAGAATTCAATGGAAATTAGTTTTAAGGACGTAGACAAATTCGGTTAAAACTTAAGATCAGATGTATCCCTTTATAAATCTTCAACACACTTTCCATTTTGTTGAAGAAAACCGTCTGACATTTTGGCTCTGATACTGATTCCACTCTAATATCTGAAAACTGAGCACAGAGCTACAGCCAGCGACTGTTTGTCTTACCAAAAAGGTAACACGGTCCACCTACCAAAGTCCTTAAAGCTCTCTAATAGCCATGTTTATTCTGCTTTCTTTAATCTGTACAGTAAACCCAAGCGTAAAAAATACAATTATTGGTTTTAAGAGCCACCATGATGTTGGCAGGGAACCAGAGACTCCAGCAAATGACTAAGAAAGAAATGATCTGGCACGTAACTCTCAATAAAATAAACAAACTGCAGCAAGCTGATTATGCTAAGCTAAGATAACTGGTTGTAGCCTTAAATTTACCGTACATGTATGAGACTCATGTGAATCATCCCCATAAGAACCAAGTCTTTTGTCCTGCAGGAAAGTTTTGGAGTATATAATATCTAACAGGTACATCCAATGGAATATTAAGATTTCCTTAAGCCTTAATACTCACAGAGAGAAAACTTCTTGCAATTAAGAATTTCTTTTTCCCAACCGTTTCATAAATGTCACGTTTATCTCAGCTTGACGTGTTTTCCAGGATCTAATAATTCAGCTTCTGGCCAACAACTCTGTTGAAACTGATTGTTGAGATGTTGACACAGTTGTGTGAACCCTGTAAAATGAACAATGTCTGAGCAGCGCAGCTCACTGATTACATTGAAACTAAGATGCAGGAAGTCAGCCGTGGAGAAGGCCTTTATGGTTTTTGGAGGCCGTTTGCAGCCAATTGTTCAAATCTCTGTTATTTCACAGATCTCAGTGAAAGAGTGTTCAGTGATGCAATTCACTGATTAAAAGAGGACATCACGGCATTTGCGTTTTTCAATAAAAAATGACATAAGTGACTGAGACAAAACCACACTGTTTTAGATTTCTGTCATCGTAAAACTCCTTTAACTGTTGCTGCACTTTAATACGTGGTTCGGTTAAACCTACAATAAGGCAAGAGGCTAAAAGTTTCCAGATAAGATCCCGCGTTTCACAACACTCCCAGTTCTCTTGCTGACCTTCCTGCTGTCGGTAAAAAGACACATTTACCTCGTCAACCATGCAAGGCGTATTAAAGAAATCTGAAAATCCTTTATGCGAAATGAGATTTCTTCTTGTTTCCGGACTTACTTTTGGGGCAAACACGGGGCAGACAGCCACTACTGTACCTAGTAGATTAGACTTCTCCACTTCTTCCTGTTTCATTCCATCCAGGTGCATACTGGGAACGCTGCCATGTATATCCCTCGGTGCACAACAGTACAGCGCAGCTGTGGAAGCCACCTAAATTTGATTCCTCTCGTTGTAGCCTAGCAACGGTGGGTATTAACGCACACAAGCTGGATGGGTGCAGTTCTGGTGCCAGAGGCAGGATGGGCGCCTGGTTGCAGCTCATTGGCAGATGACATTGAGTGAAAGCTGGCATTCTGAGATTAGGGGATCAGATGCTCACAGCGCTCTACGCAGGAAGTAGTATGAAATGTAAAATCAATGCCAGGAGGGCTTGACAGGTCCTTTACACTTGAGGTGCAGATGTGCACAGATACACCATACATAATGTTATTACACAGCACATAAACCCACATTACATCAACTCTGTTTTAATATGTTGCAGGGTGTAATTTGCTTTTTTTTGTGAGAATCTGGTATCTTAAATGAAAATTTAATATTTGCTGATCTAAAACAAACCAAAAAGAGCATTTTAAAATTAATTTATCAGATCTTGGCTCTCCCCGCAGATAAGAAGGATTTGAAAAAAATGTACTGGCATCTTTCCAGCAGGTGCAGTTTCCCTAATGCCACCTTTGCTATTGATTTACTTTGAACAAATGAGTTACTGTTTAGACTTGTTGTGTCAAGAACTTAACACGAGGGATCTCCTGGCAGCTCTGAGCTGTAAAGTGTGGGCCATGTTAACATGACTTCCTGGTCTGAATCCAACGACGGACCTTTGTCGCATGTCTGTCTTGTGTCCCGACTACCTGCAAATATTCCCTGCCCCCCTCTAAAGAAAATAACCACAGGTCGACATATCAAAAAAAAAAAAAAACAACACACCTCTTGTGGATTTAAAATACAAGCCAGTAGCATTTCCACTGGCTTGAGGCTCCTGAGCGGGGGAGGCAGCTCTCCCCCGAAAGCGTTGGCAGCTACGCTAGCTTCTGTTTGCTAGAATACCAGATGCCTCACGCCACATGCTTCAACCACTTTGATTTCATCTCTGTGCAGTTGTTGATCAGATCTGTCTCTGTTTGACACAACCTGCCTCCCGTCTCCCTCGTAACTTTCATCTTTTCCATGCCGGGCACGCAGGCGGCCGCGGCTGTCTTGAGATGTCACCCGGTGACGTGCAGTGTCCATCTGGTATACGTTGTAATGGGCCTGGATGAATGAATGGCCAGCCACTCCACTGCTTCCTTTATGGTTCTCAGCAGTGGTGCTGTCCAACTTTGATTCCCCAGTTATTAGGGAATTGAATTCCCCACTGAGGCGACGCCCAGAGGAGAGGAAGAGAAAGAGACACACAAAAGGAGTGTGAAATCTGTGGCAGTGCTACAGAACATACTGCTCAGCCCACCACTGCTCTCTTCCTGGAGCCTCTTCTCTCTTTGTGTGTGTCTGTAAACACGGTTACACTGCAACCAGTGCGCCCAGACAAGAAAGTTGGTAAAGATTTGTTGCGATAAACCACTTGAACCACTAGACTCTTGGTGTTAAAGAATACAAAGCTTGACTTTTTGACTATGTTGAAGAGGAAGTAATTAGAAGAGCAGCAGTTCACAGAAAAGCAGTCTGAAGGTCATGTAATGAACCGCAAACCCTACGACAGAGACAGACTAGGTGGATAACCCTCTGGGGATTTTCCTTCATCTTAAAAACTATCGACCGTTTCCCTCAAAATTTAAAGGGCTCCTACTGGATCCCATCACAAGGGGATTAAAGAGGAAAAGGGCAACTGGGATCACTTGGAGAGCAGACCCCTTCCACTTGAGCCAACGCTCAAGCAGGGATGAAGTGGAGGCGCAGAGACAACCCAGAGGGAGAGAGCGCAGAGGGAAGGGAGAGACAGGGAGGTGGCATAGTTTGGATTCCCAATATGTGTCCGGGGACTCCGAAGTGAGGCCAGATGGCACAGGCCTGCCGGTCTTTGGGAATCACAGCATACGGCGGCGGGATGCATGGCAGAAGGTAGCGGGAAACAGTGCCGGGGTCAGCTCTTGATGTTGGACGCTCCCCGGAGCGGTTCCTTCCATCTCTTTGAACAAGAGAGCATCTCCACACAACTGTGCCGCTTCTCTGCTTAATGCGGCAGTTGACTTCAAACACAGCGCTATTCCCTCCTGCCCAGAGCCTCCTGAGTTCTAAACATATGTTATCAGACCTGATGAAAACACAGTGCCAATAACATGCCACTGAGCGCCACGCGTGGACATATGTGTTCTGTTTTTGCAGCAACTTTCATCTCGTACGATTTCGTCCGACTCTCTCTCTGAAACTGGCATGCGGACGCTACGTCACGAAGCCGGAGCGAGCGGCAGCGGCGCCTGTCATGTCAGCGTGCTTTTCCTATAGAGTGATATGATGGCAGCCAATTATATCAGTCAGCTTTCTGAGACAGATGTCCAATATAACCTGGTTAGTGCTAATAGGCAGATTTTTAAACAAGAGTAATTATTCATCGTTCACAGACCAGTAAAAGAGACGGATGCTAATATCTGATGCTGAATGTGTGTGACAGGTGTTACCACCAATTTCACTCAGTCTCCTGTGGCAGCTCCCACTATGAAAACATCTTAAAACGCGTCGACATCCACATTGTAGTGATCTCACACATTTTTAACACATAGTCTTTGACTTTGGGAAAGAAGTAATTCTGCATGTGCATACTGATTATCTCCCCTCTATTTCTGTCTAAATAACAGTTTTTTGGAAGCCAAGAGTGGTGTTATGCTTGTTGTTGCGTCTCCATATCCGTGTATAGACTAAGATTCCCTCGTTATTCTCATTAATGGTCCATCTGTCATCTTGGCAGAAGCCCACTGGTATAGAGTTAGCTATGATTAACATTTAATCTATATGATTTTCTAATGAAAGCAGGGCTCCCGCACTCAGTAATGATTGATTTGTTCCTCTTTTTTAATAATGACTCGAGATGTTGAGGAAGATGTTTAACTGCGTGTTGATTACGCCGCTATTGTTTTCTCAATTTCATCTAGTGCTATGCCATAATATGAATTTCCTTATTGTGTTTTCCTGCAGTTATCGTCCCAGTCGTACAATCTGCAGAGAGGATGAAAACACTCAGGCATAAAGGATGCTACTTTTTTTACTTGTTTAATGTGGCCTGCAGTCTTTCCTTTTGTTGGATTTCTGAGTGCTATTTAAACAAGCGCTGTGAGAACCACCCAATAACGTGCAACTTTCAGTGGGGTGAATAATATTTTCATTAGCATGACTATGAATCCCTCTTGATCATCTTTAAATAAGATTACTCTAAAAAAAAAAATCACAGGTTCAGATTATTTTATTGTCGCACATGGGGAAATTAGTTCAGCAGCAAGTGTTCATATAAAGATGAATATGCAAAATGAAAATAATGTCAAGGGAATTCTCGGTAACACTCCATAATAAGGGTCCAAATCGGCTCCTTAATAGTAATGCTTAACTAAACCGCCAACAAATTAACAAGTGACTTCATGTGATTAGTTCGCACTTAGCAGATCATCAGATAAGGAATGATAATTCACACTTACCTCCTATCAATTTGATACGCACGCCAAGTGGATGAATTACACAGTTTTAATGGCGACCAACAGGAATCCTGCAATAATTCATGCATTAAAATTTCCCAAATTTCCCAACAGTGGGAACATTTGCAGTGTTAGAGAGTCACAGGAAATAACACAACAGTTCAGTCAAAAAAAAAAAAATAAATAATAATAAAGCTGTGCGTGAAGGGTGTCCCGATAGCTTACATGATTGAGTGGGCGCACCAAAAACTGAAGCAAGAGTCATTACTGCTGTGGTGCAGACCAATTCTGGCACCGTCAAGGTAAAGGACAAATTATGGGCAAAAACAAAAATACTTTAAAAAGTAGGGAATGACAAAAAAATATATATAAAATAAAAGTTATTTGAATGTGTAGACATTTCTCAATGGCTGTACTGACAATGATTTTTACCCTGGGCTAGGGTTTGTGAGTCACTTGGCCGACCAATAGTACTAGAAAAAAAACTATCCCCAGATATGCCAAAATATAAAACTGTCAGTCAGCTTATCACATCAGTTTTATTTTCATTGAAACAATAAATTGAGAGTAAGTCAATGTTAAAATAGCTTAACTGATGAAGTCAACCAATATGATAGACTGATGTTCTTACTGGCTATCATATGGGCAAGGTTTTTACTTGCTCTCCAACTCATAAAGATGTTGGCCATTTAGATGGCCATAGACCCATCCAGAAAAACAAAATACCTCTACTCCTCACAGATTGTAGCTGCCTCAAGAAACCTACTTGTGTTGAGGTTGTCTTATATGAGGAACATACGTAGATCCGTAACCTTCCATAATGCTCACCAAGACATCTGCTGCATATGGAAACATGAATAGAGCTGTTGGCTTGGGTTCAAGCTTCCAAGAGTGCCTTTTGTCAGTGAACGGCCCATTGTGGAAGGATAGGAGGATGGTGTTTATGGTCGCCTCTACCTCCGTGGCCCCTGCGAGGAGGATAATGAGATACAGTTGTTATCGGTGACAGCCGAGGGCCACGAGGAGTTGTATCGACCCGGTGGCTCCACTCTGATCCTCCCAGAGTGGGAGACGAGATTGCGATGATGCTAATGTTCTCTAGAAGGCCTTTCTAATTGCTTCTTAAAGAAACCACACATCTTTAACCTATATATAGAACATAACAGGGATGTGACATGAATTTTACATTCTGATTATGAGATTAGATTGTGAGGTTGACTGGTGGGGAAAAATGTGAGGGCTGCCATTGTTCAGTTATTTGATTGTTTGTGAGTTTCGTAAAAAAAAATGTTTTAGTTGCTAATTGAAATAGTAAACTATTTACATATTAGCAAGCAGCTAGGGAAGAAAGATCAAGCCAATGAAGCCAATGGGGAAGTGTCAAAAACTCTTGAGGCTGGCTCCAAAAATAAGTCAATCCCCATAGACTCCCATGTTAAAGTGACTTTGTAGTTTATGTTAACAGCTTGGTAAAACAATGGTTTTGTCTCTCTAACTTGTTTTCCCATGTAAACTGTAAGTGGGATGAAATTGTTACGTAACTCACCATTATCGCTTATTTTAAGGCTTAATGTTTTGCATAATTTAGGGCGTGGCTTCTTTAAGTGACAGGTGGCCTTCCAGGTGCCTTCACAGGTCTCCTGTCTCCATTTTTTTAAGTACATGGGTCCTGCCAAGATGCCAGAGACACCTCACTGAGCTTCAACACCGCTCTTTTGGACTCCTATAGGTGATGCCATTGAAGGTTTGTCCATCTTTATATACAGTCAATCCTGATTAAACAGCAAGTTACGTTAACTAATGTCAAAACTTGAAAATCACTTGTTGGATTATTTTCAATTTTATACTAAAATAAACAAAAACAACATATGTGGGTTGACTAGCTAACCAGCTAGGCTGCTAGCTGATAGCTCAGATGTACTAACTACAGCTAACATTAGCTAGCTTGCAGCTTGCTAAACATTGCTTGGTAGGTAAGACATTTGAGTTATTGGAGGAGCATTTAGCTTCTTTTAGACTTCCTTATAACGCAGCGCTAAATGAATGCATCCAGCACATTGTTCTATGAGAGGTTAAGTTCTCATACACTCAAACACATGGTGTTTAAGTAGCTAACAAGCTAGGCTCCTACCTGATAGCATAGAGGTATTTACTGAGCACAGCAACATTAGCTTGGTTGCAGCTAGCTAAAATGTGTCAGGCAAATTTTTTAGGCTAAGACCTGCTCCAAACTACTGCATCAAGCACGGTGTCCTCTGAGAGAAAAAGTTGATGTCAACCCCTGGTAAGACAGCAGACTGACAAAATGTTGAACAAAGTGTTACTGGTATACGTACCTGCGATGTGATAACTACATTTCAAATTGTAATCCCTTGCACTTCCTGTTTTTCACTAAAGTATTCACTTCCCCGTAGCATGCTGAAGCATTAATATCCTTTTGTTTGAACCTTTGTTTGAACTTTGACATGTCTTTTACCCTCCCAGCATCCCCCTACACACTGACGCCATTCATTCTTATCTCAGGGCTCAGACCAAACATTAAAGCAAATCAGTGGTAACACACTTTGCCCAATACCCTTGCTGGATGTGGCACAGCATCTTAATTGATTTGTTCCAAAAGCAGATGAAGTGACTCACAGAAATCTGCGCTATATGCCCCTAGATAAGTGTAAAGAAACCAGATTTCTGCTTTGAAGAGTATCCAGCAATTATGTGCGGCATTTGCGGACAAACGCCATTGTTCATGGAATTTCGGGTCGAAGCAGAGGCCCTTACAGATGATTTATGTATTCAGCTGGGATGGGGGAGGATAAAATGGGCAAATTTCATCTGGCTGTAGAAAGCTCCAGCCCAGCGGGCCTAGAGAAGGCTTAAACATAAGCAGGACGGGTGCCAGGTCCTCTCCTCGGCCATTGTGCTTTAATTAACCTACATAGGAGCTGACTGCTTAAATGTGCAGTGATAGATAAGGCCCCTTGGATGATTGATTTATTTACTGCACATGTTAGTGATTTCCATAACATTACTACCCCAATTACTAGCCATATGAGGCACAAAAGTCATTAACAATCAATGTATGTATGGCCATGAATGTACCAACATACAATAAAACATATATTAAAGTGGAGATTAGCCACCAAAATCATGATGGAGCATCATGCACCTGGAATCTGGAGGAAAAATCAAGATCAGCCAAGGTCACGGATGTTTCCATGAAGAAAGACGAGGATGAGTTACTATAAATAATCAATAGACGATGGATCCTCGACTTTTGAAGACATTGTTTTATAAAAGCGCACCAGGTCTGGCTTTGTCAGGGAAGCCTGGCATGAACCCAGCACCAGTCTGAGGCTGTGATTGCAGCAGAACGTCTCCATCAGAGAGCACTAGAAGGTAACGGTGGGATTAAAATGGGCACTGCTGGCACATACAGGCGGGCAGGGTGTTTCTTTTTTTTTTTTTTTTCTTTCACCAGGCCATTGTTCCATATGTGCTCCACCTGCGCCTCTCAGAGCCTCGCGCCAAACGCACGGCCGGCAGGCTCTACCATCCTTGCTGATTGGAAGTTGCCATGGCAACGCTGGAAGCCGGTGCTGAAAATGAGGGGGGGTGCGCGCTGTAAATCTCAACATGGTATTTTTTTAATTTAGGAAATTGGCAAAGGAAGTGTAGTAAATGAATCGTCGTTAATAATAATTCACATATGGGACAAAACACAATTAGGCTGCTTTTGGCTACGGGCAAAGAGAAGGCAGCTCCCTCTAAAATGTGATCTCATCTCATCAAAGGCACTTCAGCTTTCCCAGTAGTCCTGAGTGAGGAGATAGTACGGCTCTGTCTGATAATGATGTTTATGGAAATAATATCACTGAAGATTATCATTGGACACAAAGAGCAGCGAGATGGAGACGTCAGTCATGTAATGATGACCCATAAATTGATTCCTTATCAGCTCATGCAAATGGATGGTAAGAGTGATTCAGTGTTTTGGTTTATTAGACAAACTAACAAAAAACTCAAATTTATTTTTTCCCCCTCTGGGTAGCTTCCACGCTTCCTAATGCTGTTTTGTTTCATAAGTTATTTTTTCATAAATTGTTTAGAGTGCAGAGGAGAAGGCGAGAAGCAAAGCTCACCCGTAGCTTTTAATAACACGATGGCCACCATCCAGCTTCAGACGAGTGCTGGGATTGGCTGATCCCTTCACACCCTGGCACCTGGAGCAGCCAGAAGTATGTGTGTGTGTGTGTGTGTGTGTATGTATATATGTGTGTGTGTGTGGGTGAGAGAGGGAGAGGGTGAAAGAGGCTGTTATTGGTGGCTGCGCTATTGGAGGCGTGACACGACGAGAATCAAAGGCCTTCACCTGCAACCAAGTGAGAAGAAAAATCATTAAAATGGTTTCAGGCCAAAAGCCTTTGCATAAAACTCAGAAACTTTTATTTAAAAAAAACATTTTCTCTCGGCGTTAAATTCAAAGTTCAAAGTACATTCAAGGAAATTCTTGGCTCGGGTTTTGGTATCTGCAGCAGGTGTGAGGGGAGAAATGCGCGGAGAAAAACACTTCCCGTCTAAAACGGTCAGGGTTTGTTCGCGGCAGACAAAGCCGCGGTGCTGCTCGCAACTCGCCGTGGTGACCCACGTATTTGTGTATGATTAGCAACCCCCCTCTCCTGAAAACGGCTGTGCAAATATGATATGTACATTTGCATGTTTGTTGTCATTCATTTCACCATTAATCCATAATCCAAACTAAACTGGTGGTAAACAGCATTGTGTGGATGTGTGTTTGATTGCTCAGCTGCTGTTGCAGGATCGTCCGGTGGATTAATATATGCGAGATACGGCTGGGGCTCGAGATCACTGGATCGATACAGATGGAGTCAAGACTTTCAGCCATTTCCTCAAATAGAGCGCTTTAACGGGGATTTTGTAAGTTGGTGCCGGTTGTGAGGCTCCTCCACTGACTTATGCGGTACGGATGTGACCTTTCCGAGTCATTGAAAATGCAGAGTAGCAACAGACAAACTGACCTGCAGAGGAATTAGCCGCTGCTCCTTTCGTCTCCTGCAAACCCAACAGCTTGAACACGCCTGGGCGCTGCCTCACAAAGGCGCTCCACGGAGGAGGCCTATTAATCTTCCCAAAGCCTCAAAAAGCAGAGGAGCCGGCGTGGGCCCCCGAGTCTGGTGCCGAGGGCCCGCAGACAGGGGTCCTTGGCAGGCTCTGTGGGGTCAATCTTGGCCCCCGATCAAATAGACGGGGGGGCGGGGCAAGGGCACAGGATGGTGTACCTGTGCCCTTTAGCAGATGCCAGGCTGAGGCCGGCTCCAGGGAGAGGTGAAGGGGATCATTCCTGGTGCCGCTGGCCTTCACCAACATCAATCAGGATGTAGCTGCTGTTCCTCCATCATTAAAGGGGAAAGTAAACGGAGAGCGCCGCGGCTTTTCTCTCTGGTGTTTAACACGGGGGGAATAGGCAGCACCTGTGGCACTGGTTTCACACTCACTGTTGTCTTTGTTGTTTAAATCATCATGAAGAGAGATATCTGGTTGGATCTCTTGATACATGAATTGATAGCTGACAGTGTGGGTTCGCTTGTGCTTGAGTAAATATTGAAGCCCAATAAACACAATCGGCCTGGTGAGTATTTCTGCAAAAAATATAATGGTGTTAATTCCCTACACGCCATCACAAGCTTTTACTGAAGGGTCAGAAATGTGCCCCTGATTTACACACTTAAAGCCAATGTCTGTTGAAATTCAGTTTCTTCTTTGTGTCCAAAAAACAAAAACAACAATGAACTAATCCTATACTAGTAATTACTGTCTGACATTACCTGTTCCTCCACAGAGTGACATGTAGTAAGCTCATATAATTAGGCTCACATTATCAGCTCCCTTCTTCCTTCATGGCTGCCTGGTGGTGGACAGGGCTTATCAATTAACTCAGAGGCCCAGGTGTAATACGGCCTCAAGGGGGGCAGTTTTTCCTTTCTCACACAGACTATAGCTGCACCTGTGCAGCCACACTAACCCTACACCTTTGTCTTCCCCTTTCCAGGCCCGCAACTTTAACAAGAGTCTGCATTGAACATCATTTGGGTTGGCCTCTCGTGAAGACCTTGACTTGAGGTAAGCTCAGAAATAATCCACTGGTTCCTCATTTTGTTTCAAAAAGGTGTGTCTGTATTCTTTTCTGCACTTTTATTTTTAAAAAATTAGTTATTATAAGTCGTCTAGGGGCTGAGAGGTGAGTTTTGCTGACGATACAAGAACTATATCACCAACAGCTATATCTATTAAACTTTCAAAAGCTCTGCTTAAAGAACAGCAGCTGCTACCGACTAACCACAAAATCACCAGATGCTTCTACAGAGTGGAGACTGAATATTCATCAGAGATTGCTGCACACATATATACATGCACTTGCCTGTTCATTAGGTGCACCAGTGAAACAGTCCTCTGATAAATCTTAGCTTCCCCGAACATAGACTGTATATAAATATGGACAACGTATCGCCACTTCCTTGCATTGGACAAACTGGCGGTATCTTGCGACTTTGGTGCCAGAGTCTGCGCAGTACGGTACGGTCCGAGAGTGGAGTCACGCGGAGCCACGATATCGATGACCCCACCACACTTCCTCCAGACTCACCTGCACCAATTATAAGGAAATGTTGGATTATACATAGTACTTGTTTTGAATGTTTTTTTTACAACTCTCACAGAGCGATTGGCATCCCGTTTCTATAGCGTCAAATAATTAACTAAGACGAAACTTATCCAAAAACTTGGCACTTGAACATGCGTCAACATCATATTAGCTACCTAAAATGACAGAAACCATCCTTGAAAAAAATTTACTTGACGCATATTTTAGTTATTTTACTTTGGCCCTAGTCTCATCCGCTAACATGGAGGGGGCGGAGCTTATGACCTATACTGCAGCCAGCCACCAGGGGGAGCTCTACTTGCTTTGGCTTCACTTTTGAGGAGCAGTTCCCCCGTCCATCTTTATGCTATCTATGTTCCTGAAAGTGATGGCATTCAGGATTTGTTTAAAATAACTGTTGGTTCAGCTGTGTTTTCATTTTAGAGGCTCTGGTTTGTAGTACTATTGAATTGCATTGTGTCGCACATTTGTGTCTACTATTATGACACCCTCATTTTAGTCAGAGATCTAGGTTAATTAACGGAAACAGTTAGGTGTTTAATTCGATCCAGTTTAACAGCACCATCGTACAGTTTCTGCCAGATAAATAGGCTCCTAGATTCCTAATCAGTAACATACTACTAATGCTAATCTGATTATTTCCAACATGGATGAACGTTCCCATGAGAGGTCTCTGGGTGAGACCACTCCAGAGGGAGTCTTTCTGAACCCTGTGTTGACCTTCATGGAGGAGGATGAAGTAAAACAAGATTTCACCTCAGAGATCAAAAAAAAGAAAGAAAGAAAAGCCATGTTGTTAATATCGTCTGCATCCATTAACCATTTCAAAGTATGTAGGAAGTAGTTTGGGTTAAAAAATATGGGTGAGATGGTGCCCCCTCTGAAAGAAACCCGTCATAAATCCGAATTAAAAGAAAGCAGAAGACTACAGCTACGTGCTCTGGAGTAATTCATCAGCAAAGTTGGAGCAGAGACTATTAGTATTTTGACCCACAGGATGTGGACAGAGGTATTTTTCTTAGTCATATTTCTCCATTATAGTTTTACCCCTTTAATGTTTTTTTTTTTCTTTAAATAAAAGCTACCAAAATAAATCAAGTTTCCTGATCTGTTAATGTGCAAGAAGGAAACATTTGATTTGAATCTAAGTGCATTAAAGCTTCAGTGTCCTTCGGCTGGTTCTGTTGCCTCTTAAACAAATAGACCTTGCTCAGCCTTTTCAGTGTGTGTAAGGACTTGTCAGAATAGATGTACCCTGCTGAGGCTGCTGCTCTTTTCACCCCGCAGCCTGCGAGGACAGAACAGAGCTCTACTGTGCCTCGGCGGACATTGAAATTCCCCTGACGTTTGTACAGTGAATTCCATTTCCTTGCCTTTTGATTCATACTTCTTTTTTTCCTCCTCCTTTACCCTGTGAAGTACCTTTTTGTCCCCTGTTTGAACTTGGGTGAAGAATTGCTCCGCAAATGGAGGTCGGGGTCGGACAAAATGGGTGAACCGACTGACTTCAGAAGGGGGGTAGAAGAAGAAGGGGGTGGGGGGAGGTTCTATAAAGGATTGTGGTGCGCAATGACAACGAACATCGTTAAATAATGAGTCTTTAAATGATGGTTTTGCCTGTTAAGGCTATTGCTGCAAGTGGGGTGTTTATATAAGAGCAAAAGGGAATTTAGCTTAGGTTTAAAAATTTTAAATCTTTGAAGAAGAAATGATGGTCTCTAAAGTTCATCCTCGGGATCCATTACTTATTAAGACACACTGTTTTCTTTATGGGCCCTGCTCCCAAGACTGATGGCTGTTGATCTGAGACACAAACGCATCCAGTTGAAGGATAGAAATGAAATCCGTGGTAATTTTTGCCCCTTGCACCCTAAACTTCAGCTGCTCCGAGGCTCTACAGCCGCCCGAAGGTGTCCGCATCGACCGTTGAGGTCAGCTCAGAGCAGCTTGTTCTCATCGCGTAGAGGTTCATCTATAACTGTATGCGGTTTGTGGATTAGGGGATGAAAGAATGCCACTGACTGTGAAATTGCCTGATTTTTATCGGGGGGATGTTGGGGAGCAGCTGTGCACAATCCTCTGCCCTAATCTCGAGGCTGGAGTGGGCATTGGGCAAGGAGGGGAGCTGCATATATGTGTGTGTGTGTGTGTGTGTGAGTTTGTGCTTCCCTGTGTGATTAGCGTGCACGCCAAGGTGTATAATGGAGAGGTTCTGAATGGCTGTGTTTATGCATGCTCCTTCAGTAGACTAGTTATCCCCGATAAGTTATGCCAGTGTTTTTCGCAGCAGTATGGAACCGGCAGTGCCGCAGGGATGTTGGAAGGATTCGGCCGATGGCTGAGGCAACAGCTTGGCTTTTCATGTTTCAATTGATAAAGGCCATCACCGGTTAAGAGCTGTGTCATAAGAATATTATCGATGCGTTGACTGTATAAGCCTGTCTCTTCACTCTCTAACCAAGCCTGAGGCTGGGTCTCCAATTGAGAAGTTTGTCAAGGTTCTTATGGGATTTTTTTTAAAATTCATTCTGCATAAAAGTGAATACTCTCTACACTTTTGAAAGATAACTCAACATTTTATATGAACAGTGGAGTAAGTAGTATAGAAAGAGTCATACAGTGACAAACACATACAATTTACAGCAAACTCCGACCTCCCATCAGCTCTATAGTGCAATTCAGTGCCCTTCAGCCTTCCTTCAGTCATAGCTCACAATTAATTTTCATCGTTTTTCTTGCAAAAGGCAGCAAAAAAATCCTCTAACTGCCATGTGCCAAATGTTGGGCAGGAAATGTCAGCCAATATCTTGTCCACACGACGGATTATTTAGCAGTTTAAGAGCCAGATATTTGTCTCAGGCGATGGTGGAGACCAAAATGGAGCTAAAATATTGAATATCCTGGTCTGACAAGAAGCATCTTCAAACTAATTACATTTGCAGCTTGTTTCCTCTCCTGCCTATTGGTTAAAAACAGATTCTCAACCTTTTTTGGGTCCTGGACCCCCTGCATATTTTTGATCGACCCTGAGGAACCCCCACCCGATCTGGGGGGTGGCGGTGCAATTTGATAGAAACAGCAGAAACTGCATTTTAAATTGCATTATGGCATTTATTCACTCTTTGAGGCAAATATAAGCTTTCAGTTGTGTCTCAGTTACATTTGAATAAAATAATGCTATTTCCATAAATGTCATAGGATCTTTTTTTAAAAGACATTTTATTTTCATGGACCCCTTGCAATTACACCACGGACCACTAGGGGTCCGCGGAACCCTGTTTGAAAATCTATGGGTTAAAAGAAGTCATCTGAGCCATTTTAAAAGTTAAAAGTTTCTTAAATGCAGCAATAGATGTAGTGAAAACATGTACACATTAAACAGTAAAGGCTTTTAAAGATACAGTTCATGCACAACAAAAAAACAAAAACAAATTAGTTTTCTGCAAAATGCAAACTCAGGTGGAAAAATAAAGATCTCAGCACTGGGCTGACTGTGCCTAGTGTTGGATTTAGTTATTAAGAACAAATTTGGTCAACCACTGTGGAAGCACAATACAGGCTTTAAACTGCAATGAGTCTTTGATCCTTTGTCTTTGATGCAGCGCTGCCTACATATAGAAGCATGTTTGGCGTGGGCGACACATGCCACCGAAGTTCTCCATCTCCTCGTCTCGCTGCATGCGACTGGGGAATCATTCCTTGTGGTGGCGCTGGGGTATTTGCATACACGACGATTCGAGGCCTATCTCGGTGGCCATGCCTGACACACGGACTGAAATACACTCAGCAGGTGACAGGCAAACATATGCCTCAAATGCCATGGGGTCCTGAAGCCGGATCATCTCCAAAGGCTAACTGGCAGGTCTAAGTAGGGACGGCATTAATACATATTATTCACAAAGAGCATGATTGAACAGAAAAATGTGCCCGGCGTGTACCCAGCTGCTTTGTTGGCACACGGCTCAGCCTCAGCCTGGGTTTCAAGACTGAGCTTGGATTTAGCCATGCATTCACTGAATTCCCCATGCAGCTCTTATTCATTCATTCAGGCACAGGCAGGGCTGTACCAACAAACTGGTGTCTGTGTGTGTGTGTGTGAGAAAGAGGCGTTCATTTGTGCCAGCTCCTGAATAGTTTTGTAAATCACAGCAAATTCATATTTTTGACAAGTATATACAGTAAATATTTACCGCAGAGAAATATGAAAAATACCTCTTCAGGTGTTATTTATTCATTTATAAAACCTGCAGCTGAAGAGAATGATATTGCAAGCCACTAAACAGACTTATAGCTTTGCAGTTTCAATTTTCTCTCCCCGTTTCCTTCTTTACCGATTCGTTTTCTTGGCCGATGCCAACCGAAATTGGACTCGCGCTTCCTGTTTGCAACCAAGCACAGCACGGAGCACTTCACTGGTGTTCGCACCTCCTGCATGGGTGTTTTGACTTCCCGTTTACATTCATAAACATGCATGGATACATTTTTTTTTTTTTTCCATAGCTTACCTCCCAGCCAACAGGAGGTCAGCAGGTGCCTCTGAGCTCACCAGATGTCTTGGTTGCTTCAGACTGTGAGCGCCATGGATATATTTAGAGGGAGGGCGCCCTCTAGAGGGAAGTTTGGGCTTCTGCCAGTCCACAACTTGCTAGGAAAATAATGCCCTTCCCCTGCAGCAGCCATGTCATTAGAAAAACATAGTTTATGCTACTCAACCTTATTAAAAGCTGATTTAGTCAACTATGCAAATGTTGACCAGTTCAGTGCAGTGTAATAAGTAATCTTTATTTAGGTAGGTTGTTTTTCAGACTAGTAGTCACAGACACGCAAACGCTGGACATTATTTGAAATGAAGATGAAGTCCTAAAATATTGTACACTGCCTTTTATGCTTGTATGAAACACACATTCATTTTAAATGATCTTTAAAGGAAATAACAGAACTGAATGGGAGATTAAACATATATAACTCCACTTGTCATTACCCCTCAAAAGATAATAATATAACTTCATAAACAAACAGAAACATGTATTTAAGCTGAATAGTGATGTTATAAGCGGCGGAGTAATACGATGTTGGTTGGATGACGGAATCTGAAAATGTGGTAAAAATGAAATAGCCTGGTTTAATATTTAAACTCAGAAAATTAGATCAGTCTTGGTCTAATAGAAGTTATTAGCGGAGAAGCCGCTTAAACTCTTACCTTCATCGCTTGTCGGCTTTCCGAAAGAAGTTAGTCTGCAAAGATAATACAGTGGATTGCATGTCATCTTTTTGTTTGCTGTCGTATTAGTGTATTTATGTCAATTAAATTAATATTTAAACATTATATTATGTACGTTTATGCTAAATTGTGCCAATCTGACCTTAGTATGGGGGATTAAAAGTGCCAAAATCTAAACTAAATAAAGAAATAGTGCACATATAAATACGGCACTGACGCACAAATAAAATCAAGTTGACATAAAAGCGAGAACTATTTGAATTTACTATTGTATTAATATACCTTTGCATTAATTCTTCTATTTACTTTACCATTTAATTGTCATTTTATTTATGAGTTGACCGTCGTGACACACTCTGAATGACAGCCCACTTCATTTGCATAATGAAGCAGGAATTCAGTGTAAAATGAAATTACTGAGTTCTGGAAATAGATAAATGAATGCAATTCCAAAACAATAATTAGTTTTAAACAAAGAATCACTTAATAAATAAAATGGAAGATTAAACGACAATAACTTCAATCATGTCAATCATGTCTAGTTTAGATTTCGTCAGCTCCACAAATCCATACATTTGGCAGCGAGCTAAACTTACTTGCTGTCCTTTAAGTGACTTGCTGTAAAAATCCGTCTGCACTGGTAGGCTTCCTCTCCGAGTTTCATTCACCGCAGCACCTGAGGGGGATATTAACCCACATGCACTGCTGAACGGAATCGTTCGGTAAAAGAAAATAAAGGACTCTCATTTAATTCTAGTGAAACTCACTAAATCAAAACACGGCATTGGGGATTTGATTAAATAACACTTCCCCGAGGATTAATTCCCCCACCAGCCTCTGCTGCGGCTGGGGCTGGAGGAACTACAAAGGCATGCAAACACAGGTTTCCTCTGTGCACCCTGAGATAAGTATTTAAACACTCACTTGGCGTGTGATGAACGATGTTGATTTTATCTGCAGGGAGAGAAGACTGTCTCAGCCGTTTACAGTACATAGTTTAATACAGCCATTTGTAAGGTGTCTACTTGCTATAGCTGTGGAACTTGTAAACTTATTTTGCTTAATGTAAAACGAAAATGCGTCAAGCCTTCAAAGTTTAGACGTCAATGCGGGATAGCAGAATATTTACCGTACACGCTGGCATCATCCTCTCTGTTGCGGGCGGCTCTGGGAGGAATCTTTTTCTCCTGCGGAGACAAAGATCGGCGCTTTAATATGAAACTGGCAGTAAATTACTCATTCAGAGATGTTTTGGGATTTATCTGTGTTACGTTTGCACGGGCTGAGAAAAAGAGTCATAAATCTTTCGATGCCTTCAAGGAGATTCAATGAGAAGCAAAATAATGTTTAAATATGAAACAACAGAGCAGGAATAAAAGGGAAGTTTCTACTAAAACACAGCTTATTGTTGAAGCCTGGAAGCCAGCCCGGAGCTGACACTTGACACTCGACTATATTGTAAATAACAACTAATTCAAACTAGCAATACATGACTGTTTGTCACTGATGCATCAGTAACTCTGCTGTCAGTTGCAGCGGCAAGTTTTTGCAGAATGAGTAGTTTGAGTAGTTTCTCTAAATATAGGATATCTTATATCATTTGATTCTTTTACTTGACAAGCACACACCACTCTTTTACAACCTCAAATTCTCATGTTAAGTCTAAATTATGAATTTTCGCAGCATGAAAAGCTCAGTGACATTAACTGTGTGTTCTAGTAAGACATGACAGTGAGTCAGCATGCACAACACCAGGACTAAATGGAATTCATCCATTATTCATTTGTTTATTTTCATCTGTGACATGCCACAATATCTTCTAGCCTGTTTAGTCAGCTGGAGGCCCATTTCTTTATTACACATCGATCAGCCACAACATTAAAACCACTGACAGGAGAAGTAAATAACATCAACCATCTTGTGACAATACAATGTTCTGCTGGGAAACATTTGGACCTGGCATTCATTCGTGCGGATGTTACTAGACATATACCACCCATCTAGACCAGAGCAGACACCCCCACCCCATAGCAATGACACTCCTTGATGTGAACAGCCATCCCCAGCAGGATGCAGCCTGACACAGGAACACACACAAAAACACTTTAGGAGCAACTGAAAAAAACATGAACAGCACAAGGTGTTGACCTGGCCTCTAAATTCACTAGATCGCAAACTGATAAAGTATGTGTGGGATGATCCACAGAGGACCCTCCCCTCAAATGCCCCCCACTACCAACATCCTGTTTCCAGACACCACAGGACACCCTCAGAAGGCCCATGTCCATTCTCTGATGAGTCACAACTGTTTTGGAGGCACAAGGGAGACCTACACGTTATTTGGAAGGTCATAATGTTATGCCTGATCAGTGTGAATTAACATATTAACAACTGTTATCATGGGCTTTTCTCTTTCACCTTTTTCAGACAACAGAGCTTTTATTCCATCTCTGACCAGCAGGTGTCCTCAGCTCATTGCTCCACTAACCTTCATTCTCCTCAGTTGCCCCCTACACTAGAGTGTGTTCAGTCTTACTTTCAGTTTGCTCTGGCTTCTAAATAAGCGGAAATCCTTTAACAAAGCGATTGTCAGACTTGTCAGCGCCTATATTTTAATGATGTATTAATGACTACTAGGTAAACAAACCTTTCAGCCAGTAAATCTTGTGAGGTAACGAGATGTGTGAGCTGATAATCATGTTTACATGGACAATATTTCTTCATCTTGACTGAAATCATTCTGATCAGGAGAGTCCGACCTAAAGGTTAAATAAATGTTTACATGGCCCAAAACATTGACGAATATTACTTTGTTGACCAAGTGATTCAGCCTATTGTGGAGTGTCAAATCCATTTACACGGTTATTATGAGGTGCTTTTATTTTCCTATGCAGCGGGTTATCAAAGGAACTCTCGTCTGAGTTCGAGGTAGTCACATGCCACATTTTATTCCGAATACTAGTGTCCATGTAAACACAGCCAGTGATGCTGTAACACGAAGCTTATAATTCTACCCCTTGACTTCAGATGTCAAGGGGTAGAAGACCCTTAAAATCTTAAAGGCTCATTCAGGGTACTGCGGGACTAGACGCTGTAACCTACGCACGTAGCCTATGCCAATGCGAGCTATTTATACGCCACCCAAACGCTAGATGGCGCTGCATCTTTTTTGCCAGTCGGGTTAATCCTTGTTTCTACTTCCTGCTTCACTTACAACAATGACTTGTGCCGAAATTTCGACGAAGACGAGTCGAGTCATACGAATGTTTCTATCTCCGAACCTCCTCCGAAACCCTTTCCTTGATGTGTTCCAACTTTATTGTTCCAAAACAATCAATTCAGAAATTGCGTAGATAAAGAAGAGGCTGGAAATACTGAAGTGGAAACATGCTACTACCAAGCGAACCAATCGCAGCTCTTGCGGGACTGCGTACAGGTCTTGGCTGTCGCTGTAGTTACATCGTCAAGTTGACGTAGAAGCCTAAACAGCCTATTAGAAAGATCTATCTTTATTCTGATATGCTGACAGTCCTTGAGCAGTTTTGCATGGCATGTGCAACAGATGGTGATATTCCGGTTTGTTCCTGCATGCTTCATTCACTCATGCGTGGTGGTCCTACCTGCTGCTTGGGATCCATGCCCTTCTGAACCTGCTGCCAGTCTCTGAAGTGCTCCACGGCCTCGTCCACGGTGAGCAAACCTGCCTTCACCCTCTGCTGGAGCTCGATGAGATGGTCGAGCTTGTGTGCGCTGGCTGTTTGGTTAGGTACGAAGGTGTCGTAGGTGGAAGTGTCGCTGTCGTCTCTCCCGAATGCTGCAATAAACGACGACTCAAGATAATCACCACGAAAAGTCCGTAAGGTGGACTTAAAATGTATTAGAATAAATGAAACTGTTCATTTCAGTTTGGAATAGGAGGCAATGATAATATGACTCCAGGTGGCATTCATAGTCAGGTAATTTAAGTTTTCCTGGCTCATAATGTCAGTGAGTCATGGAGATTGTAAATGATTTTCTGGGTGACTCCAGTGATCTATGGAGCTGTCATTCAGTGTCACCAACAGAACAGCGAGGCAGAAAAGGGACTTTGTGTCTCTGTAGGTGGTCAATTTTAGCACTTCTTTCTCTCTTTCACACAAATCTTCTTGGCACCTGGCTGTGTTTAAATGTTCTGCCTGCTCATTTTATTTCCTTTTTACTCTCCGTGTGCCCATTACTGTTCTGCCATAACGACTCGTTCCACCACAGAGATTACTACAATATTAATTAATTTAATAAAACACCATAAATAATTTAGGAGCGTCACCGTTAACTCATATCATCCAGCAGGTATTTCCAACAGGAAATCACAGTCGTCAGCTAAAATCACTGGCACAGGAACAGTCGTGCTGTTGGACCAAGGGGATGTCTATATAAGGTATAAGCACAAATGAAGAGCAACTGCAGCTTGTTGATCATATTGTTATTTCTTAATTTTATTAAAGCTGAATACGTTGTTGGAGTTTGATAGTTAGGCCTCCTAGGTCATGTATTATGACAAATGATACTGTCTTGAGCAGCGTCTAGATGTCATAAGAACAACATCTCCAACCGTGTTCACTGTGAATTTAAAATGTAATAAGAGACCAGATGACACTTAACGACAATAATCATACACATCTCTAAACACTCCTTCATGTCCAGGCGCCATGTCAGTCTCACAGGGTTTCTGCTCTTGAAATAGTACATAGAACTTTTAAATGAAAACATTGATCGATTCAGACGTCTGAAATGTGTTTCCATCGTTTACTCACCCATATAACTTTGGTGTCATTTGGAGTCGTTCGTACAATATTTAGATCAGCGTATATCCATATAGTGGGAGTGACTGGGGCACCGAAAAGCAGCCTCTAAATAACGCATTATCTGCCTCAAAACTCGTTAATTTCACCAATATTTTGTTATGATACACTAGTGATATTCCCCGTTGAGTCCAGAGTTACTTGTTGTCTATTCTCAGAATTGCAGCGGTTTGTTGTTCTTTGGCCAGCTGTTCCTCTCTCTGCCTCCGCATCCTCCTTTCAACGAGCTCCTCATCCGTATACTCTGGCTCAAAACGGTAAGGACGTCCGTCATAAACAAAGTCGTCGTCCACAACCTCAGAATCGGAAAAATATTCACCAATGTTGCAAAAAACTAGCAGTAGGAAATTATAGGTAAACAAGCCATGAGGGGTGTGAGCGGTGCTCAGAGATGACATCATTCAGGTCAGAGGTTAGTAGGTCAATCTACAGACCCCGGATGATGACAACAGGTAACTCCGGACTCAACGGAGAATAGCACTAGCTACCATAACAAAATATTGGTGAAATGAACGTGTGTCGCGGCAGATAATGTATTATTTAGAGGCTGCGTTTCGGTGCCCCAGTCACTCCCACTATATGGATATACGCGGGTCTAAATATCGTCCAAACGACTAAAATGACACCAAAGTTAAATGGGTGAGTAAATGATCGTATTTTATGCCAGAAATAAGGCCCAGGTTGTAAAAAACGGTAATGAAAAAGTAACCAAGTGACCACATCTGTCCAAAACATGTGGTGCAGTTAAGTAAAAGTATTCAAGTACAGTACTGAATTAGTGTTATACACGCTGGTCATAATTCATTGCTCACCTTGTTTAGTGGGGAGTGAATACAGATCATCACCGCTCTGTTTTGTCTTCTTCTTCTTCTGGAACACTGTGAACACAGAGCAGTCAGTAACAGTAGTAATATTAATCATTTTCATCAATTTTGCTCCTGTGTGCTCTTGACAAGACAACAACTACGACACATAAAACTAATTAAAGGCACATGACTCCTGTCCTGTAAATCATAACATAAAGCTGTAGATTTGAGACCTGAAGTTAAATACGAAAAAAATATGAAGTGCTTTAGAATGCCGTAAAATATTTCAATGTTGGATTTCTCTGCAAGATGCAAGCCTGATTTGAAAACTCGTTCTTTTGCTCCTGCATTTCAGCCATTTTCCCACAAGATGGAGCCTTGGACTAAATTTACAAACAACCCAGTGGCGGCCTGTGCACAGCTAAGTGTTTATATCCAGCAGAAAAACTAAACTGAAAATATATTAACGTTTCAGAAAAAAATATATAATGTAATGAAATCTGCGAAAACAACTAACGCATGCATAAAAATCCTCGCATTGCTCAGATCTGGATTTCATTAGACGCCCTGAATGATGCTTTAGGTTTGAATGAAAGGCTACACTGTTCAGCTGCTGGAGGTGGCGGAGCTGCAGCTGTGAGATCAACACGGGATTCAAATTCAGAATCCACACCCTCGAAGATAATCGCACCTCTGACTGCTTCCTGCGTGACAGCGTTTCTCTTTCCCACCTCACGTTCAAACAAGAGCCCGTCTCTGCGGCTTCATTCAGAATCGAGCAGGACTGTCGTGCAGCCTGCCGTCTGCATGTCCAGTAATACCTCCCTGTAAGATTGAACTTCATTCACATTTCAGTTTTCGCTCTCGCTGAGCTTGTTGCTGCAAACAAAAGGAGACTCATTATTTCCACTTGTGCAGTGTTCTCCAATAACTGGCTCCTCGCCTAATCCTCCACCAAGCCTCATCACTGCCCTCACATCTTTCTCTGCGGCTGGTGGGAGCGAGGAGCAAAATGTGATCCTTGTGCGGTTTTGAAGCTCCACTGTCTCAATAGATGGAAACCTCAGAATCCCTCTCCTTTCTCGTGTGCGCTCTGGGGACAAGGACGATGGAAAACATGTGTAATGACTTATTCTGGCTGACTTGGCCTTGGTCTGGCCAAGATTGGTTGCAGATGGCCGCCCAGTAGTTCCCTCTCCATTACTGAGGGGATGGTTGGGATACGGAGAATTCAGTGGTGCGCTCAATTTCTTGTTTTGCTTTGTAAGTCCCACTGGGAAAAGGGCTGGCTCGCGAGCAAGCTCAATGAAAAGACGAGATTGGAAGAGTGTGCGCGCACTGAGCAATTATATCGTTTTCCGTGTGTTTTGGATGCGATTGTGAGGGACGGGTGTAATATTGTCTCTGGGAATAATAATTAATTGCGCATGCATGTGTTCATGTTTTGCCTTTGCGAGATGAAAAAGAGGAGTCACAGCTGTGTTTAATGATTTATGAGCCTTAATAATACCAGTCACTTTTGGACGTTTCGTGTTCATGAAATATTCACACGGCTGGAATTGAACAGTTAGTTGCTCTCGACGCAGGCAAATGGCTCTTGCTTTATTCTCGCTTTTGTTTGTTTTGCGGCGAGCGAGCGACTGTATTCTTGTGGTTTACAGACTCAAAACAAACTGCAGTGC
>JASGAT010344539.1:0-30095 GCA_030220025.1 Chelon auratus | reverse complement strand
TGTGGTGTCTGGCAACAGAATGTTGTTAGTGGGGGCCTTTGGGTCCTATGGGTTGAGGGGAGGGGCCTCTGTGGATAATCCCACAGATGCTTGATCAGTTTGCGATCTAGTGAATTTGGAGTCCAGGTCAACACCTTGAGCTGTTTTTTGCATTGTTGTTGTTGAGTTGTTCCTAAATTGTTTTTGTGTGTGCCTGTGTCAGGCTGCATCCTGCTGGGGATGGCTGCTGCCATCAAGAAGTGTAATTGCTCTGGCGTGGGGGTGCCTGGTCTGGTCTAGGTGGGTGGTACCTGTCTAAGTAACATCCACATGAGTGCCACATCCAAACGTTTCCCAGCAGAACATTGTATTGTCACAAGACAGTCAATGTTATCCTCCTGTCAGTGGTTATAATGTTGTGGCTGATCGGTGTACAGAGAGAGAAAAGCCAGACACTGATATTAAAATAGTTGTACCTGAATGGTTTTTATACAAAGTGTCAGAGAGCGAGAGAGAGAACGTTTGTTCGAGCTATTTTCTGTGTTATTTGTGTTTCTTTTTTTCACATTACCTTCCTGTTCTTTGGAGAGGAGGACTTTTTCACTCACTAATCAAATGTGGGGAAATGCAATTATGCGCACTGCAATTACGCAAAGGAAGAAAGCAGGCTCACGTTTAGCGAATCAAAACATTTCCACACCTATCGAGTGAGTTTTCTTCATCTATAATTGCAGTGAAACCAAAGCACATTTGCTAAAAGGCCTTTGCTTGCTTTGCTGTAAGACCTCAATTCATGGGGGTGCGAAAAGCAAGGATGACAGAGACGTAGCAATGTGATATGTTTTTTGTTTTTTTTTCTGTTTATGGGTATTCATGCAGTTACACATTTTATGTTGGTACTGATTACAGTTTCATTGTTCAAGATATGGTTGTGATATCTCAACAATGACAGCTCTCGTGAAGACCATGTCCTTCAGTTACCAGAAAACCTACCCCTCTCAAAGAACCCTATAAGTACCTAATGTAAAGTCAAGTACTAAATAGTAACAGAAACTACACAGATCCTTATCCTGTCATAGATATACTGTAAGGTACATTCCTCTTCTGAAATTGTGCTGTATTCAGTATGTGAGACTTAAAGGTTAAACAAAGGGGAAACGCAGAAGTTGCAGATCCGTGTAAACTGCCCCAAAGTGTGTGGACATGTTGTCCTTGAGAAAAGAGGGAGGAGGAGGAGGAAAGATGTTGGAGAGGAGTGGTACGCGGGTTGCGAGGTGTGAAATATTGAGAATGACATTGTTAAAATTGAATATGAGCGACTCAAACACAATCACTGTCAAGCGAAAGGTCTTAGAAGTGCGCACGTACACGCGCGCCCGAAACACACACCTTGGCCCAGTGCGGGGGAAAAATTGCTGAGAGGGCCGTCTGTCAGAAGTTGCACTCAGAGAGGTGGTTTTGATGGCGCGAGGCACAGTCTGCATCCGGTCGCCCTGTAATGAGACCACGGTACTGAACTGCCTCCTGAGTGCAGTTTGCCAGTGTGCGTCCGTGGATGCGCGCGTCATTTTTGGTGTCATAATGCGAGACGGGACGCTGGATCTGATCAATCTAAGAATTTGTGATGCATTTGGAAGTTTTGTAATTCAAAGACACTGTTGGTGTCAAATGAACAGAACTTGGAACAGTTTTGTCAAACTTTTTTTTTTTTTTTTACCACAATTTCACTTTGCAGCTCATTTCAGGAGGCATTTGAACACATTCCTGGCAGAGTATAAATTGACCACAAAGTTTCTAGCTGCTTATGCTTTCTCATCGTAATAGCTTCATTCATCAATGCTTCTTTTGAAAAAACAACGTTCAGATATTATGGATTGGTCGCACACTGATGTATGAAATGTTCTCCAGGAAAAGCCCTTACCGCTGCCCTTTATAATCAAGCATGTGCACACGAACACGTGAGCACGCGCATACGGCCCTGACTTCCTGTTGCCTGTTGTAACCCTTATATTATACACAGATTGTATTGATCCCCGTATGGGAGCCGAGCAGGGAAACACAGTCTGTAAATAAGCTCAAAGAAATTTCCGCTGACTCCCTCATTTTTTCCTGTTCCTTTCAACTGTGAAAAAGGAGGCGAATGTGCTGATGAGGCTTGAAGAAAAGAGGAAAGAGGAGGAGAAACGAGTGTGTCTTTAATAAGTCCAATGTCAAGCAGTTTCTGCATATATCGTGCTACATACACCCGCACGCACACACATCCATAGCGAGACCCCTAACCTAGTTATTCTGGGAGGGCATTAGAAAGTTACTACAGCAAATTATACACAGGTGCAGACACACACACACACACACACACACACATATTCAAAAAGAAAAAGGCTGGGGTTTATCGCGGGTCTCCACACCTTGGCCCCTCGCAGCCTGGGACTTCACCGGCTGCTCTGCCTTCATTCATTGGAGGGAGTAAGAAACAGCTCTCTAAGCCCAAAGAAGCAGCCGGTTTTGATGAATGTTTACAAGCGATGATGCAGCAAGTTGGGCTCTCATAAGTGTGTGCGAAGTGTAGCTGTGTTTAGAATGGTTTTGCCAAAGTATACATTTAGTCGGTGTTAACTCAAATTAAGTGTAACTGCAGAATAAACTTTTTACTTGAGGCGTGTTGTTGCGTAATCCGGAGACGATTTATGCCAAGTTCGCCCCTCGCAACAATGTGTGGAGAAATCCCCGCTCAGCGCTGATGTTTGGCCCATATTATGTAGTAAAGGGAGGGTTTAAAGATCCAGTCTGGAATCTCCGTAGTCAAACCCAATACAAAACTCTAATTCACGTAACAAACTTCAGTGTCTTGAGTTTCTGTTTCCGAATGAAGCCGGTTGAGGTTGTTAGGGTGCAACGTGATGCTCTCTGTGCACTGGTCCCATTGCTGCTCTTTGCCAAAGATCACATAATTACAAGCTAACAAGAAGAAGCTGGGATGTAGCAGACCCAAATCAAACTGTAGAAATCAATTTAAGCTGCATTTTCCAGTTAGTTTAAACCTTCATTACAGTGTCATCAAAACTCACTCTGCTGTGATATTCGCCTAGATGTATATGTCCTTATAAAACGTTATCTGTATGGACAGCAAACATTGAGTGAAATAACATAGTTTCTTTTAAATACGCAAATGCACACATACACTATATGCGCGAGCATAAAGAGTCATGCTCTTTGCCCACACACACATGCAGACCTAACTGGTATTTGCATAGAGACAACGCTCCAAAGCACAGCTAAGTGAGAATAATTTGCATCTCAATCTTTTAATTTGCTCCCCTTTCTTGAAATCGAGCCGACTTCCACGAGCTAACAGCAGTGAGTGCAGAACCCCATTTCAGCATCTCCCCTAAGGGTGATACTGAACTGTGTGAATACACTTTTTTCCCTAGTTAAACTGGTATTGTAACTCACATTACTATTACACACACTGAACTCTTGTGAGTTTTTAGCCTAATTCATGTTCTGAACATGTCGACTCTGCGAGTTAAAGACTAGAGTTAAAGACTCTAATAAGGAGGGCAGAAAAAAATGTAACAGGGAGTTGTGCATAATGCTTAGAGAACCAGCTTTGGTACTGAAGGTTCACAGGTTTGCGTCCCATGGCTGAGGTGACTTTAGCAAGCGCCTAATCCCCAGACTACTCCCCTGGAGGCGGCCCTCTGCTCCAAGTGGTCAAACTACTGTGTGAACTAGGGGTGCACCGATCCGATATTGGGATCGGATATTGGCCCCGATATTGACAAAATAAAGAACATGGTTTACATGGTTTATGATTATCCATTGCTTTTCATCAATGCATTAAACACAATAAATGTCAGCTATTTTGAATCAACGTTGTAGAATTGTACAATGTAAACTACAGACCCTGTGGCAGTGTACTGTGTATTGTACAAGTTCACTGTTCAGAGATCTGCAAGGCCAATCAAATTGTTAAGGCGGGCTTTATGTGGTCGTGGTCAGAATATCGGTGGACCTAGACGCCGTAACTTAACGCACACAGCCTGCGCCGATGCGAGCCATTTGTACTCGTGCGCTCGCCAGTCTGGCTCGCTCTGTAACAACGCCGCCCAAACGCTAGTCGGCGCTGTCTTTTTTGCCAGTCGGGTTAATTTTTGTTTCTACTTCCTGCTTCACTTTCCTCTTTCAGCTTCTTCTCTTTCAACAATGGCAACAGAAACTTCCGCACGAGTCATACAAATGTTTGTATCTCCGAATGGGTTTATAATTCGTGTACATGTATGTCTGACAGTGCTGTATGTGATGGAGATGTCAATTTCCCTGCAGGAACCTCCCAAAGGGATCAATCTATTGTCTATCTATCCTCCTCAGTTAACCTTTCCTCGATGTGTTCCATCTTTATTGATCCAAAACAATCAGTTCGAAAATTGCAGAGATGGAGAAGCAGTCGGAAATACTAAAGCGGAAACACGCAACAACCAAATGGACCAATCACAGCTCTTGTGCTCTGCTTTGCCACGTGGTCTAGTTACATTTCTGGGGAGGTGGGCACTAGGGTCTGCAAAGGGTTCTGCTCTGTAGCTGTAGCTTCTGCATCAATTTAACGCAGAAGTCTAAACCGCCTATAACAACTGAGTATGGCTTTGACCTATTCTTTTTATTTTAGTTTAACCTTCGCCTAATCATCCATCACCACCAGCCTCCAATCATGATTTGTTTTAAAAGCCAAAGCTGTTGTTTCATGGACTTTGTGTTATTTCAGACGAGCCGGCAGCGTGACTGATCCCTGAGCTTGTTTTTTCTGACCCGGCGGACACTCATATTGAACTAGCTTCAGAACCACCGCTACTGTTCTGTCTAAATTGCACTATCCATGTCAGTGTTGTACGCGTGCCAGGTCCCGTAAAACACCTTGCATGAGAGTCTTTTTATCTCGAGGGTTAACTATGCTCACATGCTCGTCCCATTTTTTTTTTTTTGCAATTAGATTAATTCAGTTCACAAGAAATATGAGCACGTTCATTTGGCACAATCTTTTTTGCACATTCATGCACGACACTGCGTATAACTTCTGCTCTGTTTCTTTTTTTGTGCATGAGTGGCTTTTAGAAAGTACAATCACACCAAGATATTGGATATTTTACTAAATCTATTGACGATGGATACTGAACCATCATAGCATCACCTCAGCCATTTGCACATTTTCCCTTATTTAACAAAAATGTCATTGTAGACAACCTCCAGATTCAGTCACTTATAAAAGGCACATGCTGCCTGGTTTATGCCCGAGCGAGCAGAGACTTTCAGTGTGTATTCATTTTGCTCAGCCTGGGAATTTTTCGATACATTACATTTCTGGAAGGGAGGTGAGGGAGCAGGTGACCTACAGAATGAACAAGTGTTCTTTGAAAAGAATAACATCTGTGGCCTGCAGTGATGTGGCGTAGTTACACAGCAGACTACTAGATCAAATGCTTGTGTAGCACACACATACACGCAAGGCTTTATTTAATCCACTTAGATGATCTGTGGTTTGGTCTCCTCACCAGTTTGGCTTTATCTCTCTGATCCTCTTGCTTCCCCACACTCAAATTGGCTCTCTCCTCGTTTTTGATCTCCTCTCGTCTTCAGTTCCCAAGATACTTTTTATGCAAAGAAACTGAAAGCAAAATTAAGCCTTGCTTTTTTCAATGCTGTGCCATAAATGTGAACACGGCCATTTTTATTCCCCAAAATGCAAATATTAGCATACAGTGTGTGCACGCACATATGCAAGTTTACTTGGTAAACTGTTTTTTTCTACCTACTGGTACTCAAACCACTTTACAGACACGAGCTCACACAAGCACACTACATACAAGCTCTGGAAGCAACTGGAGGTTCAGTGTGTATGTATTCGACTGTATTTTACCGTGCTTTGTTATTATGTTTGTGTGCCCGCGTGTGGTGCACACATCCAAATCCGGAGCGATTTGTCAACATCAGAGGTGACTCATTGCCAATATGAAATATTAATATATCATTCATGAATATTAATAACGGCATTGAAGCAATTACCATAATGCCAACGCTCCCCCTGTACGCGTTGCACTTTGTTTTAAAGTAAAATATATTGTACATAAATAATACGGATTTATTGGTTTTATGTGAGCTTTATACACAGAAATTAAAGCGCTCGCCTCTCAGCAGCGGCGTGCCGGGCTCCGCTCAGGGGCCACACGAGACATCATCTGTGGTATTTCTGCGGCCGTGCACTTTGTATTTTGTGTACTGTTCCTGTCAAAAAACTAAGTGAAATGAATATGTTGATAATACTGAATAATCAATAACCATTACATATGCGCATGCAGAAATTCAAGCTACTCTCTGCAGATTCCTAAAAGTGGAAAATAAAGTAATAAAAAGAAATAGATATAAATTTGGTTGCCAAGCGGCTGATTGCAGTTTGTATTTCTTATGCCAAGTACAGTCAAGATATATGCTATCACAATCATCATTTTGGATGACATCCATTTAAATGTTGCTTTATTAAAAGTCATTTTGATGTTGGTGAGACACTGTAAATGCAATTAACAAAATGTTGCACCAGCTAAACACTAACCATGCCATAATGACAACTTATCGAACCTTGCTAATTTCCCAGTGAGCCTAGCTGTCTGATATGCGTGAGAAGGTGTGAACGTGAACACATTCTTCAGTCATGTCCCGATGACGCTCTGAAGTTCTTACAGGAGATCAGAGAGCATGCTGGGGAGGAGATACCATTAGGCACATCTCTGAATTGGAAACTTAATGCATCTCAGCTCAAATCCACAACATTACCGGCCTGCTGAATCTTTTTAATGGCAGCGCTTGATGGCTTGAAAAAAAAAAATAAAAATTGCTAACCACATGGAAAATCCCTCTTCGCTTTGGCTGATAGCCAGGGGTATTAAAGGTGGCACATGTACAATGGAGAGATTGGAAAGCAGGAGTCAGGAGAGGTTCTGTAGGAGGGATTCTTGCGCGATGTCGTCCCCTCCCACCCCTTTTTCTATTCCCTACTTTTTTTCCCCCCTCACCCCGGCTCCAACTCTGTAATATGTCTTCCCCAAGTTGTTTATAATCGCTGGGACACCGTCCGTTGGGAGTGATTGAGGCGCTAGAGGAGAAATAGATGGTAAAAAATAAATAAATAAATAAATAATGATTCCAGCAAGTCATCAGACGGTTTAGGGGCATAATCTGAGGCAGTGAAGGTGCTTGCTCAGTGGTGAGATTTGAAGCTTTACAAGAAGGCCACACATACATAAAAACCCTTCTGGATGTGCCCACCGCTCGACTGGCTTCAAAGCTGCTCTCATCTGGAGCTACCTTTACTGCAGAATGCCAACAAGGATGGGGGAGGGTGGGCAGAAGGACAGTGAATGTGACACAGATGAGTTGGCTTTTAGGAAAATGTTGCACCTGCAGCAAACAACAGACTCTGCATCTTTCCAATTTTTCCGTCCCTCCTTGTGTCTTTTTATTTCACACTCAAAGCGAATGAACAAGTGTGCGCACAGATATTTATTAGTAGATTGTGTGTCTTTGATTCTGCATTCATTGACCCCAGCAAAGACAAATCTATAGCCATCAAAACGAAGCCTGCGTTTGGAAGCAACAAAAGTTCTCTCCGTAATATAAAGCAATCAAGAGGTTCTTTGGTAACCTCGGCTCAGTCATTCATGATACGGGTATTCACTCTATCATACTGTTCAGAAACACGATTATCACTAATTGTTTCATGTTATCAGAGCCATGCATAAACACATTATCATTATCAAGCATTGCCCCGGAGACACTGTAAAGTATTAAGTGCATTAATCATGTAGGGAATTATGTTATTTGATTCGTGATTTAGGTTGAAAAGAAAAAAAAAAAACGTGTATTTCTCATCTCAGAATGGCTCCACTAACATCCCGAGGGTCAGACATTTATATGAGTTTATCGTATGTTTCCCTCATGTGGGAAACATCCAATTCCTTATTCTGTTTTTTTCTCCCTTCTCCTTTCGGTCAAAGCAGACAAAGTAGTGCACCACAGAATCAAACAGCACGTTTTGTTGGGACGTCATGGTGCCTTGATAATAAATGATTTATTTAATAAGTTGCTGAGCATCCTCCTTTCTTTGGAGAAGGAATCTAGGCATAATTATTTGGTTCTGAGACTTATGAGCAGAATTGTGTGTCATTCTGTGCCTTTTAAGCCGGATGATCGACAGAGATTATTGTGTGACTATTTAATCAACATTAGAAACTTTGCAAGAGGCAGTAGTAGCTTAGAAAAGTGCCTCTTTGTCTGTTTTACAATCATTTAGAATTCAAAGAACCTCTTTGAATGGGACGGATTATGAAAGAATGAAATTGTCTAAATTGTAGTTGCAAAAAAATAAAAGTATTAAATAAAGAAAAAACTTACATCACTTTCTGGCAATATTGCAGTGTTTCCAACTTAGAGCTGAACATCTTCTAGCTCTCCTTTACTTATATAAAAAGCTCTAACGAACTGCTCTAGCCCTCTTTCATCCAAGAGTGGTGGCGTAACTTTGAAGAGAACCCTCAAAAAGGCCAGCAGCAGGAATGTAGATTTAAAAAAAAAAAAAAAAAAAGGTTGGCACGTTTGATAGAAGAGGATTTCCACAAGTGTGGACAGAAACTTTGAACCTTCCTTCCCTGTCTACACGGATTGATGATTGAAACATGCTGCTGCTCACACTGTTGAGGGACAAGATTAGAGAGCCACGAGTCTGGGCAAGTGGATGTCTCAAGCACCTCTCACCGCACTTCAGCGCAATAAACGTGTGACTGATGGAGCTTGTTTACACTGACAGCATTGCAGTGAAAAGCAGAGAGGACATTGTCTATGGACCGTGCACAATAACAGAGCAGGTTCTTATCATCATTTCGTCCGGTAGCTTCTTCCAGCAGTTGACCCCCTTTGTCTCATTTACGTTGAAATGTCCTCCTGACAGAGAACATAAACCTCTCCATTAGGCCGCTTTATTTCTCCACCTCCTGTCGGCAGTGCATGCCGCTGTCATGCGGGCTTTTACAACAAATGCTGGCACGTAGTAGAGAAAGAGTGATTTTAGAAGAAGAAGAAGAAGAAGATGAAGAAGGAGAGAATGTTGCTTATGAGTATGACCTCACATTGCACTTTGGATTACAGCTCATTTACTGCATCACAGGACATAGAACAGAACCAGCTGGCAAGAACAAATCACTTCTCCATATGTGTTTGTGTTCCATCCACTTTACTGTTGTAAATGAGAGGTGCAGCTGGTTGATGGATTGTAACAAAATGTGATGCTAATAGCAATAAGTCTAAGCAAATTAATTTGTCTGCTATTTTTCTACGTATACACAACTATACACTGATCAGGCATAACATTATGAGGCATAACATCCTAATATTGTGTAGCTTCCCTTGTGTCTCCAAAACTGTTCTGGCTCATCAGAGAATGGACATGGACCTTCTGAGTCTTCTAGTTTGGATCAACAGGATGTTATTAGTGGGGGGCCTTTGGGTCCTATGGTTTGAGAGGAGGGGCCTCTGTGGATCGGGCTTGTTCCAGTGCATCCCACAGATAATTGATCATTTTCGGATCTTGGGAATTTGGAGGCCAAATTGGTCTGTTATGTTGTGTTTCCCAGCGGAACATTGTATGGTCACAAGATGGTCAATGTTATTTACTTCACCTGTCAATGGTTTTAATGTTGTGGTTGATCAGTGTAGGTCAGTATGTTATTGGGTTAGGGTTAGGATTTCTGGTCTTCAGACAATTCCCAGTCACCCTTAAGGCTGATTCATTCACCACATACATTTGCGCTCAAATCACATATTTACACTTGTTAATTTGAATGAATTCTCATTTTAAAAGTTTGACAACATGCAATGCAGCTTGGGTACACAGAATGGTGTAGTCCTAATGGTCAAAAACTGACTGTAAAATTATGAAAACATGTGCATAACAGTGAAAAATGCACACACAATGCAAGTAGTGTAAGAACATAGTTCACATTGTGTACCACATGAAAGTGGTGGATTTATTTCAGTTAACTAAGAAATTACAATAATCATAGCTTTATGATCAATACTTAAACTGTGATTCATGTATAAGTTAATTAAAGTAAAATAAGGTGGGTTTCCTAGTTTCTTGCTTAGTTTCATACAATTAAAACACCATTAGCACATCATGTCCTCTATCAACTCAGCACCAGTGCACACTCGCTGCACACTGGTTCAAAGACCTGTAAAACTCAAACTGATTCATTAAGGTCTTTTAATAGATTAACTCAACAAAGGGATCAAGAAGGGGCGTTTAACACATAAAAAATGTCTTGTAGCGACATGCAACCCGTTCTGTAACACCTTTTTTCTATTTATGTAACACAATACCCTGGCCTCTTAATCACTCATACCATCAGATTTACTGCACCGTGCCATGCAGACGATCAAGGTCTTTTTGACCTAATCATCTTCCTCTCTGATTACTCTGGACTCGGGGATGGGGGTCAGGTCCGGCGCTTTCATATATCTGAGCAATCAGCGCTCTTGCTAAATATTTGGACAGCTTCCGAAATGAACAGGTGTGCGCGGCTATTTTTATTACAATCAGTTTGTGCAGCTGACCTTGGAAGTGAGGACGTTTTGGTCAATCTTCACTTGCTGTCTTTTTTGTTCAGGTTAGAATTAGATTTATCATGTGATCGGGTTCAGATAGTTAGGCATTTAGTTGTGAAGGTTAGAGATATGTTTCATTTTCTGGCTTCATTTGCTATGCTTTATCCACATTGCTATAGAAAACCAAAAAGCTACAGCACCGTACGTACAATCTACAGGAAATAATTCAGTAAGTAATACAGTTTTACGATCACTCCAATTCTTGTATTATAGTAGTTTGATTATGATAATTCAGTCTGAACCTTAACATAATTGTGGTCCACATGTGCTACAGGATCTTATTAAATCCTTTTTTTTCCCCGGCACAGTATTCATTTTGCAATATGAGCCGAAAGGCAGAAAGCTAGGACATGAGAATAAAATTAGAGAGTGTCTAGAGACAGAGTGTCTGAAAAGTATCTGAGAGAATATTTTCGGAAAAACAGAGAAGGACTAATTACTATCCAAACGGCTTAGCGACTCAGAGTGGGAGACAGCAGCGGCTCTCTGTTTTTTTTGTAACTTTATTTATTTTACCAAATTATGAAAGATGGAAGATGAAGGCTTAATAAATGACGACAAAAAAAATAAATAAATAAATAAAATAAAGATTACAAGTGATTAAGTAATGACTGCTATCAACATAAATAAACTCAGAATCAGAACTGGATTGTAATTTCAAGCTATAATTTCAAGCTGTACCGGTCAGCTACCAGTCTATTCAGAGAATCGCAAAATGAGATCATGACGTGAAAAGCAGCAGAAATAGCAGAGCCACAAATCATAAAATGAGATTTGTCTTTTTCTGGCCAGCACTGCTGTAGCAGCCAGCCAGGAGCCAGGCTATCAAGTTAACCAATCAATTATGCAAATTGGCAATCCAGTTAGTTTCAGTCGAAACTGACATGCAGACAGGAATTAAGCCAGTAAAAAAAGGGTCTCACCACTGGTGACCTAGAAGTTAGGAGAAAAGAAAAACATTAAAAAGCTGAAACGCAGCAACACACTGCAAAATGTTTCGCTGCAGAACAGCACATAGCCTAATTTGGAGTAATTGGGCTCAAACTTGCAACATCCTGGGTTTGCTTCCTTAACTGCATCTGCAGATTTGATTTCCCATTATGAGTGGAGAAGAAGGAAAAAGAGAAATGCTGTTTTGCCCACAGCTACAGGAGAGTACAGCAAAAAATAAGAGTAGGAGAACGATAAACATGGCTCTGAAAAAGGGGAGCTATATCGAGGGGACACAACGGGGGGCTTTTGAAACTGCCAAGCTGCATTCGCGGTAGCTGCCTCACGGTAGCTATGACTCCTCTAGAATCCGCAAACATAGAGACATGCAAACCAAGACACATACACCTCTCTTACCTTTGAAAGAAGTTTTTCAGGATTTCAACCGCAGGAAAACATGAAAGGTACCTTGAAGAATTCCTTTAGAAGAGCAACTCTATTATTCTTAGAGTAACCTTCAAGATTTTTTTTGTCCTCCTGGTTAGCTTTGTTGAAGAAACCCCTAAGAAGAATAGTTACATTATTCCTGCAAGGCTTTTGCTTAGTTGCTAGCTCAATCAACCGCTAACAAGAAATCTTGTATCTGCACTGAGCATCACTCTCACGTCTGGTTTATGTCTTTTCTGAACGCGTGCTATTTTAAGAAAGCCAGTGTTACTCACTGCTGCACTGACAAACAACACATCATGTCCAAAAAACAAGTTAAAACAAGTGCAATTGAACTTGTAGGGTCTCTTGAAGACATCTTCAGTTCATCCAAGTAGCTTCAGGGGTTTATTAAAACCCCAACTCTTTTTTGAATGGAAGAAGCTAAATGGCAAAATGTCTTTAAGAAACCCTACAAGTCAAGTTTCCCTTGTTTCAGCTTGTTTTGTGGACATACCGTGACCCAGATGACAACCTTCACAGTCATACTGTGAACTGTGACTTGTTTCTGACTCACAGGCTCTCTAATATAGAATGCATGTCCATCCACATATTTATTTGTTTTTTCTTACGCTCTGTTGTCACTTATCTTCATAGGACTATTGCTTCGGAGGAAATTGCAGTTTTTGAGACAAATATATATATATATATACACACACAACGTCTCCCAACTTCCTTGCGTTGGCAAAACTGACGCTATTTTCCTGGGGACACGGGCAGCGCCATCTTCCGACTTTTGAGCCAGAATCTACGCAGTCTGGTCCGAGAGTCATGACCCGCCAGACTTCCTTGAATTTTTGTTTAATTAATACTACGCTCTGCTCTACCTCCACCAGTTACAAAGAAATGTTGGATTATGAACTGTACTTATTTTTTTTAAAAAAAATTGTTACAACTGTCATGGTCCCACGGGAGCGCTGTATGGAGTGGTTGGCATGGCAACTGGTAATCGCCATTATGTCACATCCTGTTTCTATATAGCGTCAAATAACTAACTAAAACGAAACTTATCCAGAAAATTGACTGTTGAACATTATATTAACTACCTATAATTACAGAAACCATACTTGAAAATATTTTGATGTGTATTTTAGTGTTTTAGTTTGTTACAAGTCCCATCCAGTAATATGGAGGTGGTGGAGCTTATGACATATACTGTAGCCAGCCACCAGGGGGAGCTCTACTTGCTTTGGGTTCACTTTTGAGGAGCAGTTCCGTGTCCATCTTTGAACTGTCTATGGTTCCAACATAGCAGTCCTGCTCAGCTTCACCTTTTAGGTTTTAGGCTTTTTTGATGTTGACTATGGATTATATAAACAGTTGAAAGCACAGTAGTAGTAGCCACTTGAAAGGGAATGTACCGTACCATAAAAAACATTTTTGCTCGCTAACATTTGCACAGAAGCAGTGACTAATACTAAAAGTATGACACAAACCTCTACTTTGTCTTTTACAGCTGTGTAAGAGATGGTGTCAGAGTTTTCAACATTCTGCTCCCCTGGAAATAGGTGCTAGGCTTGTCTTTAAATAAACCATGTCACTGGCTTTTTCCAGCCCACTGAGCTACAATTTCATGCAGAGATGTTGCCATTCTTTCTCACCATCTCCCTGTCTTTCAAACACATACACATATTTAAAGCAGGAAACAAAGTGACCTTTTCAGAAAGTCAGTTGAAGCCCATTTGATTCAGACATTTTCTGGGGAGAGCTATAAAACCTCTAAAAGGCCCTGACGAAAGTCTTCCCACCTTTAAATTTGGGGACATGCAGGTGAACTCAGCAGAGTCATTTTTTCTTTTCAGCTGTATTAAATATTTATATCTTGTGCAGCCAGAAATCAACATGAAAATTGCTCTGAGACTTGACAATAGGTTTTTTTCTTTTTTCTTCTGGTAACTAAATTGGTCCTCCATGGATATTGCCAGTATGAAACCCCAAATCCCAAAATACCGTCTGCGGGTGAAATGATTCTCAAAGGTCATGTTTTAGAAGCTATTGAAGTCCAAGATACTGCAGTCATGGTTTGGCATATATTTGGAAGTTTTTGGCAGCCGGCATTATGAGGAAATAATAATAATAAAAAAAAGCATCTGTGCCTGCTGGTTGCATTCATCCATGGAAAAGATTCAACTTGTCTCTCCGCTGGTAAATTCACAGTCATGGACAGTCAACTGTGTGAACTTATAAAAAAATATATGTGTTTTTTTAAGACGAAAAAAGAAAAAGAAAGGCAAGATCAACAAAATTTAAAAACATATAACTGAACTCCAGATACCATATCATTCATACACAAGGCATATTTGAACTGAATATAGAGTACAGCACTGCACATTATAGTGCCTTCAGGCTTGTGGTTAAAACCTGATGTCAACAGAAAATGTATTGCTCGAGACAGATACAGAAAAACCAGTGAGGGAGAGGCAGCGAGATAACACATTTAAATTAAATCAAATGCTATAAGCAACAACAAAAAAAAAAAGGCCTGAAAGGAAAATGGAAAAAAAAATCAGGAATTACAGTGGAAGAAAGAAGAGGGTGTGAGATAAAGGGAACATGGGATTATGTGGGTGTCACATACATTATTGAATCTGGGGTAGGGGAAGTGGGAGCGAGGAGAGTGTCGGCTGGTCTGAGTCGACGTAACTGCGATTCCCTGCTACAAGGATGAATGAGGGTAATTTCTAACCGCCTTCAATAAAGACGGGACAGCTCGCAGGCTCGGTCGTGTGTGTGTGTGTATTCGGTATGCATAACCCAAATTACATCATTTTCAGGAAGCAAACATACTGTATGTGTGAGTATGGATGGAAAGGGCCAGCCCACGAGCTAGCAGAATGGAAAAGCCAAAGATAAATATGGTTTGTTTTCTTTCCTGATTAGCTCACAAATAAATAGATTCTTTTGTTACAAGGCCCAGGTTTGGAATAACAGCCATTTTGAGACGTATATGGAGCTCAGCCGGTCTTTTTTTTATTTATTTTTTCCCTTGCACAGAAAACATATCAGAGCACAAGGCCAGAAGAGCTGTTCATAACGCAAGACGGGGATAAAGAGATTTAATATCTGAAGACAGACAAGCCACTTTTCATTGCAATGTGTTCCAGGCAACATCCTAATGGCAAGGCCTGTCAAGTGTTTGCGCATTGTGTTCAGAATAATTGTAATGGCAGGTTTTGGAGACATGTGCAGAGAGTTAAAGGCAGCTTGCACTCGGCATTGTATATGTTATTACAGTACTTATCTTCATATCTCAAAGATGTGTTCTTCGGATGTCTTTCTAGAAGCTGTCAGACGTTTCCCACAATTCATTCTGCCTTGTGAAGATCAGATCCATGCCAAAGCATCAGATCAGAGCCTGTTAATCCAAACACAGTCTTTCAGGATGTGCTGTTTCAACAGTTTTTTTTCTTCCCCTGCAGCAAAGAAGTGTTTGTACCTTTTTCCTGTTACTGTGCTTTTGTTTACTTTTGTTCTTTCTTTCTTTGAAGGTGGAGAGGTTCCCTACACCACCCTAGCCACGAGGATGATGATGGGCGTTTGGTGGATGTTTGCTCTAATTGTCATCTCCTCGTACACTGCCAATCTGGCGGCTTTCCTCACCATCACGCGCATAGAGAACTCCATACAGTAAGTATTATCGCATGATTTCCCAACGCTAATGCGTGTTAGCGCAAATCATTCTCACGTTTTTCAAAATCTGCTTTGACTATACCTGGAAGGCGTATTTTTTTCAAGTTTGTATTACTCTTATCCAACTGTTCAGAAAGCTCGTTTCACGTTGACAGTAAATACCACCTGGCTTTGAAGCTGATCAAAGCCAGACGCTTCAAAAGACCCATGTCTTTATCCATTTCTGCTTGTTTGTTTTTGCTCGCATTCTTCTTCTGCATATTTTGGGATTTTTTGGAAATTTTGATGCCACCGGTCGTATCACTGCCCTCCACAGATTCTACTTGCTTTCCACAGCTTTGATTTCCGGTCGAGCCAAGGTCGTAATTACAGAACGTGTGTGAAAAAAAATAAAAAAATACCTAATAAGTTGCATAACATCAGATCTTGCATGTACAGATATACACACTACAGAATTAAAAGAAAGATTGGTGTGGCTATTGCGCTCACACTCAGTCACGCATTAGATACCAACCACACTAACTATTACTGTAGATTATTGTTGAATTACTGTAGTTTGTACAAGAGAATTTGTTTCCATTGCACAAAAGACACACTGCAGCCTCCCTCAGTGTGCTTGATTGTTGCTTAGAGTGGACATCTATTCTAGCAGGCAGGTATAATGCATGGGAGGCTGCAGACACAGACACGAGCTCACACGACTGCACAATTACTTCTACATCCTTCCTTTTCCTTGTCGCAGTCCTTTCTTCTTCACCCTAGCTTGTGTGGGTGGGTTCCATCGAATGAAGGTAGAGAACATAATGAGAGAGAGAGAGAGAGAGAGAGAGAGAAGGGCAAACATGGAGGAAAGTGTAAAAATAGTGTTTTTGCATGTTTTTTTGAGGTATGAAGCCTTCTATTCTCATTGCTGCTTTAACACACACACGCACAAACACGCACACACACTGTTTCCCCCGAGCTCTGTGCCCTCTGTTTATCTATCCTTGTGATAATATGTTTGCCTGCCTCGCTCCTGGTGGCACTAGGAAATGCTCATCTCTCACTGGACTAATCAGCATGCCGAAGCATCCGCTATGCCCGGCAGTGCCACAGTTAATTGTGCTTGGCTTCGGAATAAACAACATTTATTTCTCTAAATCTCATCACTATCGGTCTCTTAATTTGTTTCTGTCAGTTTGTTTCTCTGTCATTTCGCTATTCTCTCTTGTTCCCGTCTTTGGTTTCCACTCGTTGCTTCGTCGTGCTCTGTTTTTTTTTTTTTTTTCTTTGGTTTTATCCAAGTCCTCCCGCTGTGTCTCTTGAAAAATCTGCGCCTCTGTAGTTTTGATTTCTTTTGTCTACCCGCTCTTTTTCTCTCAAATTGGCTGTCATTAATGAGTGCCTCTCAGTTTCCTGCCTCATTCAGCATGCATTGAACTAATTAAGGATTTCCATAAATTTTAATGTATTATCTTTGGTGTGTTGATTCTTCTGGGGTCATTAGTGCGATAATAACCACCTAAACAGCAGCAGCAACTATGGGGCCGTAGGCCTCCAAAGATCGGTCATGGTATGGAGTGATGAGAGGGAACGTTAAAAAATAACCCGAAAGCAAGTAAAGCATAACAAAACCATAATGGAGAGATAAATATTGTGGGGAAAAAAAAGAGACTATGAGGAGATTAGCTTGTACTTTTGTCTGTTAAGACTTGATTAAGATATTACGCAGATGGAATGAGACTGAATGCATTTGTGTGAATTAGTTTACACGGAAAAGAGCAAGGAAGGCGCATGCATGGTCAGGAAAGGAAGAGACGCCCGGGGAAGGATGGAGGCATTGCTCTTCTTAGTGTCTCCCGTCAGGACAGACAGGCTTTTTAAGTATTAATGCCCTTGTTTCATCCTGAAAATGAAATAACAAGTGAGCGCTCAGAACCCTCCCCGGACTATTTCACGCTTGGATGTTTTCCCTCAATTTCAGTGCGAATCCTTTAGGAAAACAGTGAGGGATGGGAGTGGAGAGCGGCGAAGGGAGGGTGCCAGAGAACGCTATAGAAAGAGGGGGACGAAGAGGGGTGAGCATTATAAAGGGGAAATGAAGAGACTGAGCACATGGAAGAAAAGATGAGACGGATCAAGAAGAAAAGGTTCAGAAACTGGCTGAGGTTAGGAAGATGGGATGGAACGAAGCAGGGAGAATAGAGAGAGGTGAGCGGTTTGGGCGGTGGTGACGGGTCAGAATGAGAAATGTATTTTGGCGAGCTTTCAAGTGAGGGAAATGACAGCATCTGTTGACCGAAGGAATAGGTGGTTATGGATGGAAAGACTGAAAGATGGATGTAGTGGAGTTTAGGATAAAATAACTCCTTCCTGGTTCAGCCTTGTAGAGCAGATGTCATATTTTATGCTAGATAAAGATCGCCAATAAACTCAATCAGGTGCTTTTACGCTTGCTCATGTGAGTGGGGGTGTTTCGCACTACATTTGCAGCTGACAGATATGGATGTGTGCCGGTATGTCTGTCGCGTCCCATTGGTCGGCTAAGGCGGCAGATCGCTCTCATTGGTCAAATGGCTGCAGCTCATTTGGTTATTTAAAGCCTCGTAAGCATTTTTGTAAGGCTCATGAATTAGAGATTGACAGTCACAGTATCACTTTATCACCCTCAGCTGATGAGCAGGGAATTGTGAACCTGGCATATTCTTATGAGAATGAGTCTGGTAACACGGCATTTGAATTGCATTGTGGGGCAGGTTTCAACCTTGCAGTTGTACTGTACAGTCCCACAACCAATCAGAGCCATTTTGTTGTAAACAAATTCAACTCTAATGTACTCAGATGACTATGTTACCATCACCAACCATAGGGCCAACATTATCTTGGACATGGTGTCTTTTTTTTTGGTGGAGGGGTGTTTATCAGGAGCTGAACTTGGCCCCTTAGTTTGAGTGAAAGGAACTCTGAATGCAATCCATGCAGAACTTGACTGGCCTGCTCAGAGTCCTGACCTCAACCCAATAGAACATTTTGGGATGAATTAGAGCGAAGACTACGAGCCAGGCCTTCTCGTCCAACATCAGTGACTGACCTCACAAATGCGCTTCTGCAAGATTGGTCAAAAATTCCTAAAAACACACTGGTAAACCTCATGTAAAGCCTTCCCAGAAGAGTTGAAGCTGTTACAGCTCCAAAGGGTGGGCCGACGTCATATTAAACCCTATGGATTAAGAATGGGATGTCACTTAAATTCATATGTGTGTAAAAGGCAGGTTAGCGAATACTTTTGGCAGTATATTGTTAATCAACATGCAATTAATATAGTCAAGGCGTTCTGTCATCTCCCTCACTAACACACATTCATACATGTGTCAATGAGCTAGATTAAATTTACATAAACCTCTCAGAAAAAGACAATTAAACACAAATTCTTACAAGCACACACACAATAATAATACTTCTGGGAAAAACCGATGTGATTGTTTCTATAAAAATCCATTTTATGTTTTAGTAGCTGTTTCTTTACTTCTTCTCTCTTCATTATTTTTTTTTCCTCTTTCAGTTAACTAAGATGCTATCTTTCCATAAAGGTCAAGTTAATGTATTTTGACAGCAAGGTCAACAAAAAGATACATTTTGGTCACTTTCCTTTCCTTTATATGGAAGCATTTACAGAAGTTGAGCTTCAAACTCCAGTGTTTCCCACAAAATTTCATGAGACCCTGGTGTTTTTTTTTTTTTGTTTGTTTTTTTGCTGATTCTTTATGATGAAAGAACCAGCGAATAAATCTAAATTATAGTAAATAGCTGACTTTCAATCTAACTTTGCTAGATAACACTCACTAAAGTTTAGCTAGTTACTGTGACATCTGGAGTCGTTTCCTTTGGGTTTTGACCAACTCATTCATTCATTCATTCATCTTATGTACCCGCTTATTCCTGTTAAGGGTCACGGGGGTCTGCTGGAGCCTATCCCAGCTGTCATCGGGCGAGAGGCGGGGTTACACCCTGGACAGGTCGCCGGTCTATCGCAGGGCTAACACAGAGAGACAGACAACCATTCACACTCACACCTACGGCCAATTTAGAATCACCAGTTAACCTAATGAGCATGTCTTTGGATGGTGGGAGGAAGCTAGAGTACCCAGAGGGAACCCACGCAGACACAGGGAGAACATGCAAACTCCACACAGAAAGGCCCAGTCGGCCCATGGATTCGAACCTGGGGCCTTCTCGCTGTGAGGCGTTTTGACCAACTCTCTTTAAATAACTGTAAATCTCTACGGTCTATAAAGTCAAGAAGACACACACTTCGAGTAACTTACGCAGCAAGCGCAACGTTGTTTGAAACGTGCAAATATTTCTGAGACCTTGGCAAAAAATTAGATCCTGACAGGCCGCCGTAGTATTAAACCCTGAACTCTGTCTTGAAAAAGAGGTAAACCAAACAAACACTGCATTTATTTTTTTAGTACACAAACTCTTTGTATCTTTTTCTGCTTTGTTTCATTATTAACCATGTTCAGTTTATTCTTTTTATCTGGATTTTTCTTGTGCCACTGGACTCTAAAATCTTATGTGGGCCTGATACTCTCTCTCCCTCTCTCCCTCTCGCTCTCTCTCTCTCCCTCTATCTCTCCCTGACTCTGATACGCCATCCATTAAAGATCCAGCCTAGAGTTACTGCCCAGTGAAACCAATTCGCGAAGGGGGAGTCCTGGTCAAAGAGTGTGCCGACAGGCCTGCACGGTCACATGGGAGCGGTGGGGAGGGGAGATTATTAAGGCCAAAGATTAATTGACAGCAATAAAAGATTCATGTTCACAGCAAAGTTCATTAAAATCTTCAAGGGTTTTTTTTTCCTTCTTTTTTTTCCCAGTGAGTCAGAGAGAGGGCTGAAAGAGCTGTCACTCCTATAAAATGTCTGAATGTGTTACTTCGTGCGTGTGTGTGTGTGTGTGAGGGAGAAAGAAAGAGAGACAGAGAGAGAGTGTGTGCGTGCAGATGTGTGCGCGAGTATGAATGATTGTAATAATGCAAACCCTACCTCCTTATATCTGTGCCCATTGTTAAATCTGCTTCGTGGGTGTACTGTGTTACAACCGAATTAATGAAGTAAGATACTATACACTTGTTGTTCTTCATTAAGCAGGACATGTTGAGTGCTTTTGTGTGCATGTTTTGTTTCCCAAATGTGTGTCTCTCAAATCCATGGGTGGTATGCAGCAACCATTAGACAAACAAACAGTAATTAGTTCCCGTAATGGTTCTCCATTACATTTCTCAGCGGCCAAACTCTTTGAAAGGCAACCCAAGCACTGTTGCGTTATAATTAACAATAGCTTTTGTATTCCCCCAGAGGTGGCAATTTATGGGTGAGGGGTAGAGCGAAAGAGAAAAGAGAAGACAAAGAAATAGGATTGAATTGTGCTTTTTTTCCCCCCTAACCTCCATTTTTTTTATTAGTGCCTCCCATTTTCTCGATATAGTCGGAGATATCAACAGTGTGTGGCTGGCCGAGCCGTCTTATTAAACACTGTGAGCAGAGTGAGTGCTGCTGTCCGGACTGCTTTCCACTCCCATTTTTCTCACACTTGTTTGCCATAGACAATTCCCATTTTTCACTTTTTACTCTATGTCAGTTGCATGATGCTGCCAACCACACACAGCTGGCCTGTAGAGACTTTACATCCAAGCCGTTCGTTTATGGGTAAGAGGAGGAGGCAGCGGCGGTGGCGGCGGCAGCCTCTCCGTTTGTACGCCTTGCCTATCATCCAAAAGCCCTCTTCTCTAGACCACCTTTCACCGTATCCTCCACTGCAAACATAAGAGGGCCGAGCGAGAAGCCCCACAGTTACAGATTTAATCCGATCGCTGGACGGATGGTCGCTTTTGATGATTTCCATCTCTCAGCTCTGTGTGTTTTCTTCTCTGTTACATTCAGTAGATTTGTTTTACACTCTTTCCAAATGTAGACCTAAAACCCCCAGCTGAGTTTGCTAGAGTTTTCTGAAAGATATGAGTGAGTAGAAGACTGAAAGCAGTGTGTGGCTGTCAGCAAGTGTGCGTGCAGCCTGACTTCCCTGAATACCGCATAATTACATCTACACCAGGCCATGGTGTCAGTTAAAAAAGAAGAATTAAGTTAGCTTCGAGTCTGGAGTGTGCTGCTATGTGCGCTATGGACAGGTGTTGTATTGAAGGATTATGTCAACAGGCTGTTTACATGTAAGGGTCGTAGACGATGGACAAAAGAGAACGTCGGCTCAAATGTCACCATAACAATATCGCAATGTGAACTGCTCAGGCAGATTCTGCATTGCGCTGACAATTAAATAATGGCTGGAATTGATGTGAAGGCTAAGTCTTTTCACCTCTTATCTCCCCGTAGGTCTCTGCAGGACCTGTCCAAGCAGACAGAGCTGCCGTACGGTACCGTGCTGGACTCCGCAGTATACGATCAGGTGCGCTCCAAGTCCATGAACCCCTTTGAGAGAGATCCCATGTACTCCCAGATGTGGAGGATGATTAATCGCACTGGAGGAGGAGATAATAACGTCGAGGAATCAAAAGAAGGCATTCGCAAGGTAAGGTCTTTTCCTTTTTAATTAGTCGTCGGTTTCAAATGAACGGCCTTTGACTCGTGTGAGCTCGGTATCGTTAGTGAAAGTACTCCTGTGATAAGTTTGGAATAAAAGAAACGAGGCGCCGAATGGCTGCAACATCAGTGCATATATTCAAGACTCAGCACATTATGTTCACATTCAAACATCATTTTTCTGTGAATACATTATTCTTCATATATCTACATATATTTAAAATTTTAAAAAAAAAGAATAAAAAATCTTGTATAATTCAAGTTGCAGACAAAAAACAAACATGTTGAACATCCTTGCTATGTAACAGAAAGAGGATTAAGGGATTATGAATTTGAATTCTTGCATATCAATATTTGCTGATTACTGTACAAACTGTAAGAGTGCCCAGTAGTCCTACAAGAAGTTGTAGCACAAATCCACAGCCAACAGTGTGTGCAAATACTGTTGAATAACACATGCATAGATATGACATAGAGTTATATCAGCATCTGCTCGTAAACCTTCACCCCTCCCTGTTCCACACTGTGTTTTATTACACACAGTGAATTGAATATGTATACTGTATGGTGCACCGTACGTCCTGTGCAGATTAGTCTCGGTCCCGTTTTGACATACTCCTCATGCTCGTATAAATCTATGTAAGCAACGTTAATGATACACAGATAACGTTCACACGGCTAAATGCTTAATTCCCTCGGTAATTACCCGCCGTCATAAATACCTGACTGCCGCATCTAATTTGCACGCATCCCACTTTCCGTTTGCATCGCGTTCATTTTATCCCTTCTCCCTCCAGAGTATATTGCACTTGAACTGGAGCCAGCGTTGGGAGTGCTGGAAGAGTTGGGAGGAGTGATTAAAGTGGTGTTTATAAAATAATGAGATAAATCCAGCACGTAACAGTGTATAAGAATGTAACTGGTTGCACTTAAAAGCCTTGTTTATTGGCAGTGGTAATTTTTGAGCATATATATGTATCAATTGTAACTCCAGAATCACTCATACATCAATCAGGCATAACATTATGACCACTTTCCTAATATTGTGTAGGTCTCCCTTGTGCCCCCAAAACAGTTGCGACTCATCAGAGAACGGACATGGTCCTTCTGAGGGTGTCCTGTGGTGTCTAGGAACAGGATTTTGTTAGTGGGGGCCTTTGGGTCTCTGTGGATCAACGGATACTGGTTCATTTTGGGATCTAGTGAATTTAGAGACCAGGTCAACGCCTTGTGCTGTCCTTGCACAAATGTCTTTTTTGTTTATTTGAGTTGTTCCTAAACCATTTTTGTGTACGTGCCTGTGTCAGGCTGCATCGTGCTGGGGATGGCTGTTGCCATCAAGGAGTGTCATTACTATGGGATGGGGGTGTTTGGTCTGGTCTAGGTGGGTGGTACATGTCTAAGTAACATCCACACCAATGCCAGGTCCAAAGGTTTTCCAGCAGAACACTGAATTGTCATAAGATGGTGAATGTTATTTACTTCTCCTGTCAGTGGTCATAATGTTGTGGCTGGCCGGTGTAAGTCAGTATGTTATTGGATTAGGGTTAGGGTTAGGATTTCTGGTTTCCAGCCACCCCACTTCATCCAAGAGATGTCAGTTTCATGACAAACACACATTCATATGATGGACGACAGCCAGTACCCAGTAATAGTACAATAGTCTTCTTGTAATTGTCCCAGATCTTAGTTGAGTAGTTTCTGGGATTTCATCAGTGTTTTCCACCTGTTCAGTTCTTATAATTAAGCATATTTAACAGCATAAACCGGGACATTACCATCACATACTCTGCAGTATTAGCCGGTTATTTGGGGTTCCTGTTAGCGCTTCCACAATGGGAGGTGCCATGAAAGCACATTATCTGTGATGTAATCACAAATAATGCATTCTTCTGTGTAATGAGCATCGTTTACATAAACCAGGTAAATAGGCTAAAGAACTACACATCATATAATATCTCCAATGACAAACAACTGTCTCATAACAGTACATTGCTATAGTATATACCACTGTTCTGTTTCCAGATCACTGGATTGGCCACGGATCTGTATTGGTTTGGACAAACTGAAGTTGGTTGTATGTGTGGTTTGAAAATATTCCTAAAATCTTGACATTTCCCCTGCATAATTGCTCGTCATTGAGGAGAGAGAAGTGCTGTGTGAGCATGAAGCCAGGCCATTATCACAGAATACTGGAGGACAGTGTATGAATGTCTGGTCTGACACTGCTGAAAAGACTGTCTGGTTCAAAACCATGACTGTGTGTGTAATTACCGCAACACATGCTGTGTGGCTTGATTTGATCTCCTATCACTGTGGGCATTTGTTGCACAGAAAGCAGTGAAAACAACAGGTCATGGCACTGATCACTGAGGTCAATAAGACCAAAGTCAAAATCTATGCTGTTTTCTACTGATGGACTACGGGAGGTCGTGGTAAAAAAAAAAAAAAATCAAAAAAAAAAAAAAAATATCTGTCACACTCACTGCGTATATCAGTGGTTTACCACAGTTGCCAAGAGCTGAAGCTAAAATGTGACTGCCGCATCCCGGCAACAGTGATGCCCTGAGCGCCCTGTGTGATGTGTCTGACAGTGTCTCTGCCCAGGCATTCATCAAAAGTAGGCTGACTCTTTGCATGCATGCATACTTTAGATGACTGTATGCACACAGACATCGGCTAGGTTTTCATGAGTATTCTGCTAATAATCAAAATAGTAGCCCCATCAGAATAAAAATCCTTTTTGTAGCCACCTTAGTCAGATCACCAAGCCCAATCTGAAGGAATCATCATGTAAACCCTTCATCAGATCAGTCTGTGTCGTTCTTCTACTCTACATTAATTTCTGCAGATGTTCGCCCCAAGTAGGCTAAACATCAGGTGACGGGACTAGTGTCTGTTGGGTGCAGAAACATGGTGGCAGTTCAGACAAGTGTTGTGAAGATAAAGGGAGATCAAATTGAAGTCTGTCTTTGACATATTTTTCCACTGAATTAATTCATTTTCTTCTTGGTTTTCCGCATGTCAGTAGGTCCTCTTGTGACTTTTTGGTGCATGTAAACATAGCCACTGTAAGATTTGAAATTTCCCGCCCTCTTCCTGCTAGTAGACTGAGTCATTGCAGCATCGGACTAGACAGAACCTTATCTGGTGAGAAATACATTTAGAGTGCAATAATGAATGGAGCATTGATGAATGAAGGCAATCTTTCACTGCTTTTTTAGAACTCAGTGTTGAAGGATAGGTCCCATGGTTTGTTGACCTAAATTATACAAGAATATTAAGTAAGTGTGATGTGTCATTTGTAATCCCAGGGTTTCCCATACAGTGTTAATACTACGGCAGCCCACCAGTATCAAATTTACTATGCCATGGTCTCATAATGAATCGGAAATATTTTTGCACGTTGTGTTCCCCAAAGCTGCCTCGCCCCCAGACCATCAACACACCAACTGCTCACCTGCTCGGAAAGCTTACATAATATGCAAAGCTATTTGTGCTGTTAACAAATATACTAATTAATAAAATGTACGTTACCGCCACTTCTTAAAGTCCGATGTTTGTTCTCATGATTTTTTTTAGACCATTATTTAAGAGTTGTTCAAAACCCAGAGGAAACTACTGCAGACGTAACGTGAACTAGCTTAACTTTGTAAACGCTAGCTAGCAGAGTTAGATCGCAAGTCAACTGGTTACTATTAAAAAAATAATAATTATTCGCTGATACTTTATTTAATCTTACAAACATTTGCCTATAGAATGCCTCGTGTCATCGGCTTGTGTTTAGTATTCCTGTAGATGACCTGCACAGGCTGCTGCTATTTGTCGCTAAATCCAGTATCTGCGTCATTACGGTAATTTAAAGACGGACTGATACAAAACGCATGATCTTATTTTATGCGCAGGCATTTCATCTACTGTATAAATTGTTTTAATAGTTGGGATAGCATCATAATTAGGGGCTTTTATTAAGACATCTGCGGCTCTGCAGAAAGAATGACAGTGTAGTGACAGCCAGTGACAGGCCAAGGACTCCTATGACTACAATCCCTTAAATAGGTTGTGGAAACGCATATACAGTATACATATTTCCAGGAGCTATTTCTCCTGGGTAGGTGGTTCTTAAATTAGCAACTGAGACTGAATAGTCTATGATAAGTCATTTGACAAAGGTTGCTTTTCAGTAGCAGCGGAGTGCGAGGAGGTAGGACCGACGACAGGCAGAGCTGGATGAAGGGCTGGAGAGAGAATCTGGTTTTCATGGATAAATTCTGTATGACAGAGGTGACACCTCCGGAGTGGCAGCGAGCACTGCACAGCAGAAACGAGCTAGAGCGCAAGAAGGAGGCAGACATTCCCCTCTGAATATGTCACTCTTGATTTTTATGTTTTATTTTGTTCTTTCATCCTCTACCCTGCGTTTCTGTTGCTTTTTTCCCCCTCCCCTGCTTCTCTCGCACCGCACCGCCGAGTATTCACAAATGTCTTCCACTGTTCTATTGTCTGACTCTTTTCTCCAACTTGATCCTGCCCCCACCCCGCCTCACCTCGTCGATCCCTTTCCTTTACTCCCTTTCTTTTAATGCTTTCTCCCTATACTTTCTCTTTCTGCACCGCCCTGCCTCTTATTCGTCTCCATGTTGAAGGATACAGGCTGCACTCTAGTGGTTCACTAACGCCTGTCCCTGCCTGCACTGTTAACTGCACCAACACGAGCTGATGTTTTCTCTCTGCTGCATTGCCGCTGTCACCTGTTCACTCTGAACCGCCAGGAAATCTCAAATTAAACTCAAAGTATAGAATTATTCCTAAACAGTCCTGTAAATGTAAATTAATGTACATACAAATTCCCGCAGAACTTGTACCCAGCATCGATCTTTCTATTGGAGAAAAAAAAACTTCATCCTGTGTAACCATTTGTCCTGTGAAGGGTCGTGGGTAAAGTAGTAATTTTACTTTAGAGCGCATAGAGAAGGACAAGCTCTCAGTTGCTGTCCTCCAGCTCTGCCAAGGGGCGGCAATATAGAAACTAAGGATAAGTTCACAGCCAAACTCAATTTGGCGAGGAAAGCGAAACAATCACCTAAAACTCCCTCAGTGTTGAAACTTTCTGCCTATTAGGATTTCTTCTCATACTCACAAATATGTTTGTAAGGCGGTGGACAGTCGCTGGGATGGTCTTTCTCAAGCTCGAGGCTATTTGGTTGGCCGTGATGTTATTAACAGACCCCATGAGCCACTTAGACTCAGACATCTTTTGTTGTCTGTCTCTGTTTGATTTATTTGGGATGTGTTTGTCTTCTTCAGCCCAGTCCCTTTGCTATATTTGATTCCTGTGAGGTTAAGAACTTGATATATTTTTCTCCTCAGTGTCATTCTCTCGCTCTCCCTTCACTCTCTGTCCTTTTCCTGATGCCTCTCTCTCTCTCTCTCTCTCTCTCTCTCTCTCTCTTTCTCAGGCTTTTCCTCTCTTACAATAAACCTCTTACTCGTCTCTGTCACCGTTGTCTCCTGTGCACTATGGATTTTCTCCCTTTTCAGTTTCGATCCCCTGCGGCAGAATAATATTATATGTCAGAAGAGGTCAGTGTCTGAGCTGCCTCTCTATCACTCACACACAAACACGTACACACGCACACACACACACACACACACACACACACACACAAGCAAGCCTGCATGCACATATAGAAAAACTCAAATGCACACGCACATAAGCTTAATGCTCGATACTCACACATCAGCATATTTACTCACATGCGCACCTCGCGTGCGCCGACACACAAACGCGCACGGAGCCCGGCGAGTGCTGCAGGGCGAGGCCTGTCACAGGGTAATATATGTGTCTCTCCCATTTCAGTCAATGATCAAGGCATTCAATAAAGCAAGAGGTGCCGCAGCTCAGACTTGATATCTCATTAACTTCGTGTCGCATATGATATCAAAGACTGGTAGGCTTGCATGTCAGTGTTTGACATTATGGCGTCTTCGTTTAAGTCAGTGCAGTACTCACTCGCGGCCCTATGCTTTTATTCTTGAATGGTCTCAAGAGGGAAGAGAAAGTGTTTTATCTCGCTCTCTTTCTTTCTCTCTCTCTCTCTCTCTCTCTTTATGTGATGTAAGGCTTTTTAGCTGAGGACTACCTGACAGCTGGGCGTTTGGCTGACTAAAATTAAGCATCAGTTACTTACCCTCTTAATTACATTCACCCTTACTGACACAGACAATGATGAAGTGCGCTGATAACACGGGGGAAACGGGCAATCATGTTGACGTTGACGGTAGAAAGTGGCAGCTTCCTCAACTAAATGGTCTGCATCATTGAGTACCATGCTATAATGCCTATTTTTTTTTTTTATCATCGAGTAGTATGCATTGCTTAATGGACGCATGGCATTTATGATCTATTCATGTGTTCATTGCCTAAAGTGTCCTATGGATAACGGCGATTTTTGACGGAGTCAAATGACGCCACAAGAGACGGCGACATATAAAAGAATGAGAAATAGCCGGGAATGTTTCTCACTGAGTGCCTTTTATGCTCCCGATGCTGCAGCGCACACACGCACACGTCGCGCACGATCACATTTTAGCCGCACCAGCATTAAAACCGTCACATTTGCATGCTTATACACATACGTGCCGCCGCTGACACCTGGCGTAAAGTGTCCTCTTGTGGATATATGACAGCTACTCTCTGCCAGGCCGGGAGAGTCTCAGATGACTGCTGAATGATTTTAGAGTTGAGTGGATTGCCAGTTTGAGTGATTCTGTGTCTGTATGACTTTCTCCTCCACTATGGGAAGGTTCCACTTTAGGGAGTGTATCTTCGCCCGCATGTCCTTGTGCACTATAAATTATCATCAGTCCCAAGTCTCATATCGAAGGGAGTGATGATAATAATAATAATAATAATAATAACAATAATAAAAAAAAAAAGCCATGTTGAAAACTTTAAAAGGGGACACTGAAGCCTTGGGGAACATACGGATAAATGCTTAAGACATAAATGCAAATATATATATAGATTCGGATTACACTGTAGGGCATCGCCTCATCTGAATCCCTTTTCCATTTCTGCTGGCATTTGGAAAATCCTCTCTTCCATGAAAAATGCCAATTTCTTGGATTTGAATTTCAAATTTGTTTATTAGCATGCAGAAATGGATCTGACCTGTTCAGCTGATAAGGTCACATCAATCAACGGAGGCATTTGGCGGAGGTGTTATACTGATGCCGCTTCTTTATAGGTACCTGTCTTTCATGTTGTATAATATCATATAATGTGATGTTATACCAGCGACGATGGAAAAGTGGAAAATTTATCCTCTTGTCCTACATATGCTTAACTCCATTGTGTGACAAGTCTTCGTCCCGTTAATGTTAATGTCCTCCCATCACCATTTCCCCATTTAGCATAATGACTCCAGAAAATTATGATAAAAATTACCATCATTTCGCCAGCTCTCCCAAATATATCCGAAGACTGGAAATAAAGAGCTGTATAATGTAAGCCTATAAGCTTCCACCAATTTAGCATAACGACTTCAGTGATGATGAGAAAGATTATGCTGATTCCTTTACCAGTTAGGGCTGATGGTAAATCAACCAAGACCTGGTTGGATCCTTCAGCCCGGGATGGCGCAATCACGGCACTCCAGAGGACAATTGAGACAAAGCAGAGGAAAGATGAAGGAAGGAGAGGAAGATGATATGGATGGCGAATGGGCGCCCGGGGAGTAGGAGGAAGGAAATTGGGAGATTTAGGAGGGTGGAAAGAGAGTGATAA
>JASGAT010344529.1:0-16410 GCA_030220025.1 Chelon auratus | reverse complement strand
CAAAATTCTGCATCTCCAATTTATTATTTTTTTTTCTCTCTGTCACTAGGAGTAAAGTGATAGACAACACAAAGTCACTTTCAACTCATTGCATGCATGCTCATATATTATTATTCCTGGTTTCAGAGTCAATTAGCAATTGGTCTCTTGGCATTTTACTCCTCTTTATATTCACACAGTGACAAGTGAACTTGGAAGGCTGCTCTTTGAAAGCCCATTGTGAAGCTTTCACCCTTGCAGAGGATGGTTTTTATATCATAGTCTCTCACTGTGACTCTTGACATCCATTTTTCAGTGAGACACTTCAGCATTCTCTACACATTTATTTTAAATACTGTCAGCATGGAAACTGAACTGCTTCCATATGTATTTAAATCCTAACGCCTAGTTGAAAAACTAGGAGGAAATGGTGGTAAGCTTGAAATAAACGTCTATGTTGGAAATAATATACTCCATCAATCTATATAAACAAGACTTGGATCTGTAACCTTGAGGTCTTCCGCCTTTGAAAGCAGGATTGCCTTGAAATAAAGGAGGTTAATCTTGCTGGGAAAGTGCAAAGCAGGTCAACCGTGATCTTAATAGACCTACCTGACTGCTAACAGCTCGGCAGAATCAACAGAGGGGGTTGGTCAAAGCCTTAATGTCGAAGAACATGACTGAGCAGCAGAGGAGCTGTGCATTGGTTCAAAAATCACTGATGCTCAAGAGGAATTAGTGGGGAGGTGTAAGGTGATTCTTATCATTCTCCTGTCGCTAAGCAACGAATGTCCATGTGCCTATGAGCAAACCGTCCAACAAGTGGAGCCGTTTGAATTGCATTTGTGCTAAAAAGAGCAATACACTTGTCAGTCATTTAACACTTTAAAGCCTGATACAGACATGATTCTACACGCATACCTCAGGTAGGTCTTTTTTTTCAACACTACACAAATGCTCAACTGCACAAATGCAGCAGATACATAGCCTATCAATATGTCCCTGCGTGAGCATGTTTCGTCCATTATCCCTCCATCCAATCCAGCACAATGCATAAACAAGGGACTGGTTAGGTAGCCAGTTTTGACGGTGTCCGGTGGAGCCCACTCGGCTCAAGTTGCACACAGGTGTAATTAAATCGAATAAAATCCCTCCTCTTACGCAGCCGGCAGATTGGGCAGTTACAGCGATCTCACAGGTCTCTCCTCTGAAAAAGACGTGTCGGTTTCAAAGAGAGGACGTGAAAAATAAAATGGATCATTGTGAAGAATTTACAGCCTGTGAGACACGAGTACAGTGGAGTAATAGGTCGATTTTTTGACATTACTTTTGACTCGTGTTAGATGGTGAGATCTCTGAAGGATTGGATATCTGCTATGAAAACTAATATAAAGTCAAAATCCTTGCTTAACTAATACACACCTAAATAGGCTTGCATCAGCTGATCACCAAGCCTGTCACAGCTAGGGAAAAGAGGACAACGTGTGTTTGCAATGTGTGGTTGAGATAAACACACTGCATGTATTAGCATATGTTAACTCTCCTCTTCCTTTTTGATACTGTTGGATCGATTGCAGAGGCTTTGAATTAGCCATCGCCAGACTTATCTGTCAGCAGGATGTAAGACTCTACCACATCTCTCTTAGATTTAGAAACCTTCCTCAGTGTCGGGCTCGGCTCTCCTATGGCTTATTGTTGTGAAGTACATCACAGAAACTGTCAAACTAGGTTAGCGATAAAGAAAAACTGCGGAATTCAGTTTTCTTTGACGGTGACAAACTACACCTGACAACGCAACAGACTGCAGCCTCCAGTGGTTATATTTGTTTCCAGTGTATATGATCTGATATCAAGTAGTGGAAGTACCAGAATAAATACTCCTCTAAGTTGTGGCCTAAAGTAAACTAATAAACTTCATGCAAGTGAAGAAAATAGAACACTTAAATAAGTGACCATTTAAAACTCAAGATTAGTTTATATTCAACTATTATCTGGGTCTTACTTTCAAGAAAGCGGCCTATATATATATAAAAAAAAGTTAACTTTGTAAATTAGCTTACACAATACAGCTTCCCACTGAAGCGGTCTCAAAGGCTTTTGCACACATTCCCCTTCGCAGTGCCTTTAAAAAATTACTGTGCAGTGGGATTTAAAGAGAGGCAGAGTTCTATCATCAATATGGGCACATTCAGTTTAACTGAATGTGAGCTAAAACGTAGCCGGCACCTTCACAACATCTGAGCTCATTATCTGGAGAACAAGCGCTTTGCACGCCATGCTGTTTCAGTACTAGGTGAGAAGCTGGAGTACTAATTGTGGAAGGTTGATACTTACACTGCAAACTGTACATTTAATAATTCAGATTTTATTTTTGTATTTGCGGAAAAGGTGTTTTTCTCTAATTGTATTCCACTCCAGGTTTCTCTAATTTTCCTAAGTGTCTTCTAATAATCTCGGCTCATATCATGTTGCCCTTGAAATCAACCCACACGCAGCCACTTCTTGGCTATATGATAAGACATTAATTGATTGTGATGGTTATGAAGGTCCCACTGAGTGACAGTCAATAACACATTAGATAGAGAGGACTTCTGTCACCAGTCATTCCACCAGATACAGACCAATCTCCAACACACAAACACAGCATACAGGAACACAGCCACGTGAACGCACACATGCCAATCAAATGGCACTATCACAAAGCAACAGGCAACGCCACAAACGCTCCGAATCGTGTTGCTCCCAGCAGACCTTTGAAGCTACTCTGCGCTGTACATCTCCCTTTAAAGGCTGCATTACTAAATATTTCAAAGGTTTTGGTTGGCCAGAATCACTCCCTCAACCTGCTGCGAAATACAAAATGCAAAGTTTGTTTACATGCATACACAAAGGTGCTCGGAGCCACAGTGCTTATAAGTGTGATTTCCCTGTGGAGTGTCACTTGATTACAACTGAATAAATGCATGAAATAAACTGTTTAATTTTTATTTTTTTTTTAAACTACATTCCTTATATCGTTTGAGACAGCAGGGGGCTTTTGATCTTTCTTTTGTGGTGTCATTTCACATTACTCATGAACTCCCCCTAGCCTCCCTTGGACCCCTGCCCATCCCATCTTCTTATCTCTCTCTTTATCCCTCTGAATCCACCTTCTTCATCCTTTCCCCGTCCTCTCCTGTCTCTCGGCATTCAGAAGGCAGAGTTGTGGCAATTGCAATCAAAAAGAACACTAAAGAATTATTAATACACAAGCTGCCGCTACAGGAGCGCACGCATACAGGTTTACGGTGGAAATTAATTTTCTGACGTGAGACAGGCACAATGGCTCTGGATGGGCCCCTACTCTAGCAACTGCCCTGAATTCAGTGCAACATAAAATGTGAGGAGGGGCAGAAGTGGAAATGGCAACACACTAAAAAGATTACTTTATGCTCCAATATGGCTGTGACTGTGATTGTACCACATGATGGAAGGTGGAGGGTGGGGGTTTGAAATAAAGAAAAGAAATGGATGGGGAGTGAGAAAAAAGAGGGACGTCAGGACGGTTTTGAAGCTGACAGGCTCCATGGACGAATACAAGCAGTACATAGGTTGCCCGAGGATGCGTGTCTAGAGTCAGAGGAGACAGCACTTGAGAACACCAACACACCCTGGGCAAGGAGACCTCTTGCCTGGTCCAGACTCCTTATGTAAATACAGATCACAGCTTCTCAGTGTTCAGGGGAATAATGAATAATCCTAAAAATGCAGATGGGGAGAGTGTTTGAGCAGTAAATTTCTCCTGCTGCGACGTGACGAATAACACTGTAACACAGCGTGGACGTGAAAGGAATGGGGCTGAAAAGAGCAATGTTGTAATGTAAGCAGGTAAGACTAAACCAGTGTGTGTAGCCATTACACTGTCATAAAAATCAATGCGTGGCCTTTGACACTGACTATGCATGCTTCAGTTACACTCCCTGTGATGTAGGAGGAATGTGCTGGGTCTCCACAGGACATGGTTCATTTCTCCATCTTCCATGCATTTGTTATTTGCTGACACATTCACAGTGGCCTGTGCTCCCGGGCCTTTCTCCAAATTATTATTTTTTTCCTTGCGTAAAGCAGAACGATGCCTGGTTTGGTCACGTTGCCTGACTTTGATAATTGCAGGCACATTTTTTTAAATTTTTTTTTTAAACATTTTCTCAAAAGAACATCCTAGTCAGGGCTTCAACATGACCTTCACTGCCGAATAAAATATTTAGCTGGAGCTGTGGTTCCATTTGTAACTAATTAGAGAAGGGCACGGTAGTCAGGTGGTGAGATGTGACAGTCTGAAGCTTGACCCAGCAGTAAAGGGCAAAGGCCCTCCATCAGAGAGATAGATGGATCAAGATGAATAAGTCACACAGTTGTCTCATGTGATACTGAGACACTACGTCCCACAAAATCATATGTATGTCCACACTGTAACTATACAGTAGAAGCTGCAGTTGTTCCCTTGCTCTGTGCTTTTTCAATCAGGTCTTGAGGCCGAATTGCAACACATTAATTTCCAGCCACATTAATTATCACCGTTTCAAATGTCTGCCTGAATCTGTCATGCCGCACATATACTTCCAAAGAGGAAAATGCAACAAGCAGTAATGAGACATTTAATGTGATTGGCGGTGGATTCACTCTTTTGTGGTGGCGTTAAAGCCGATACCATTGATCCAGCAAATGAAGGTGGCACACTGTGAAAGCACAAACCTTTGATCTGCACTCCAGGCATCCACCGCTCAAACCATACCCAGACACCGCCTTCACCAAACTCATACCTGGTACAGCGGCAAGACGCCAGTGGCCCAAATTCCAATGTTGCTATACAATCCAGCACAAGCACCACCAGCTGCTCCCCGCTGCTTTTTCTGACATAGATCTATTGTACCTTCAGTCTTCACACCTTATGGACTGAGCGTCAGCAGGTGTCCTGGATGAGTGAGAGTATTCTTGGTTATTTTCCACCTCTGTCAGGTTTGACTATGAGCTTCCTTTCCCCTGAGATTTTGCACTTTGGCACCTTAAATCTGTTCTAAAAAAATCTTCCCCTTTTGGTCTTGCTTGTCTCGTCATCGCCATCTCAGTTCATTGTCCTCTATGCTCCCCCCTCCCCTCGCTCACTGAGGAGGAAGCCTCCACACTTGGGCTAATGATCACATCACAGACTCTCCACTCGGCAGTCACTAGCTCCCAATTATAATCAAGAGTTAGTTTCTTTAAAATAAAGATCGTTATCCTCCTGCTACTGAGGGCATTTCATCTCCTATTGCCTTCATTACCCAAGGTTCTATGTTTGTCTGTCTGTCCGCCAGTCTTTCTGGCCCTACCAGCAACTCCTTGTCTGTCATTTCCTTTTTTAATAAATCCAACTCTTCTATAGAAGCTGTTATCCAAACTTTGCCCTCTTCATCAAGTTTTGCCCATCAGACGAAATGACTGACCGACTTCTGTGGACATAGTCAGCTGCAGAGGAAATAATTCTTTATGCTGGGAAGAAAAATTATGTTTCTTCTATGTACTGTATTATTTTTTCACAAGCAAGACTGATGGATCATCAGAAAGAACAAGATTTAGTGATGTGATAAGCTGAAATTGTGTAGCCAAATATCAAGCATGGCCACAGCTGGGACATGAGACATTCAGAAGAAATAACAAACTTTTTCATTTGAAGCCTCACACTTTGATTGTTGCTGTCAGGGCTATTTACTCAGGAGCATCATATTGCGTGGACTGTTGCAAAAGACTCCACGGCATATTTTTCTCTGCCTCTGAAGCTGTACAAGAAAATGAGTCTCTTTCAGGCCAACATGGAAAATAATGAGTCAGTCCGGGCATTAGCATGAAGACAGAGGGGTTTTTACAAGAAGCCCACTAACAGGGTTAAAATATTCAAATGAAATATTCAGGAGAAATGGCGTTTGTGTTCATTCTTCCACATAATGACTGAGTTTACTGAAAAAGAAAAAGGAAGATGCATGGGTGACTTATATTCAGGATGATACTCAAACGCAGCTGAGGCATTATTCTCTAAGCACAAAGATGTGGTACACTTGCAAAAGGTGATGCACATGCCTGCCTCGAATACTAAAGCAGATTTCACTTGACATTAGTGGGGGATGAATGCAGAAGCCTTGTTTTGCAGCCCCGGTGACGTAATAAACCTTAGAAAGAAACAGGAACACAGAGTTTCAAAGACTTCCCCCAACCTTTGGTTGTGAATTTTCCTTTTGTGTCTGTTCATATTCATTTATCTGTCGTCTCTTTTCTCCTACACAGTGCAGGGGCTGGTGTCCGTGACTGTGGGAAAACAAAACTGTTGGCTGTTCTCTAATCTCAACAGATGAGGGTTGGTCTCAGTGGGAAGGCGGGACCATGCTGTGTGAATGTGCTTTGCAATATGTGTGGGAAGCCGAAAAAGTATCAGCAGCCGTAGTAGTAGTACAAAGGGTGAAATAAGTGCACTCTAATAATAATAGGGTCAAAGCAATCTGGGAACCTATGGGCTATCATCTGATGACTTAGCCGCTGGTGGCAACAGTCGATGTTTTGGGGCTTCTGTTGCAGCAAACTGTTATCCTGATATGAGGTATATGGACTAAGACTTACTGTTCTGTGCGACTTGAGATGAGAGAACTGAGTTGAGGACGATTGTGAACGACAGTTTACATTGAGTGGCAGGCAACACGGCACATACATGTAACTGTAGATGTTAATCAGTGGGTAGGGACAAACCAGTGACGGTTCAAAACGAATCAGCCTTGTTCTTGTGTGTGTGCAAGGTCTAACACTTGTTTTGATCATGTGGATTTCTTTTATAAATTACATTTGCTTGGGTTTGACGGCACAATAAAAGGCACAATAAAAGTATAAACTCTAAGATAATGAGCACTCAAGGACATGCACACACAACTCCCTGCCCTTTTATCTTGACAAAAAGATGACAAAAAAAGAATGGAGTTTGTCTGGAGTAATTTGGATGAGGCGGTTTAATCGAGTGCTGAGACTAAAATGAAACCGGTTGGACTTATGGATCGGCGTATCTCCCACCTCCATGACTGACAGTTGTATTTGTATTATTTTTATTATATAGGCCTATATATCATGAAAATAGCACATAGACAACAATCGATCACGGAGTCAGTTTTCCACTTCTCATGCATGCAGCAGGGATGCATATCAACATAATGCATTGCATTGTGTATTTAATATTAAAATGATTTAATCAACAATATTCATCTCACCTTCCCACCCAGTTATATATAACATGAGCAAATGATGAATTGGATAACAAAAGGCTTGAAAACTGTGAGTCCTGTGATATAACATGACATGCGTCCCTGTGTGGCACTGAGCCCACATGGAGCTGATTAAACCAGCAGCCGCTGGAGGAATCAACCCTCCAATCTTCAGCCCAGTAAAGCCAATAAAGTCAATCACATGCCACAGCACCACTGCCATTAACAGCAAAATGGTGCACAAGGTTGGATAGTTTATTCTCTGCAGCCTTTTGATGGTTTTCTTTTGATCTCTAGTTCATCTGGGAATAGTGGCGTCTCTTTTATCTATCCATCCATCCATCCATCCATCTGGACGATCCATCTATGTCCCATGATCTGAAGAAGAAAAATAGTAGGAAAGTAAATTTGCATAGAAATATACTGTACACAGGAGCAAACAGGGACAAATGTGAATTGATTCTGGATTCAATCAAACTGTAAACTGTTTCTTTTCCATTTGGCTTCTGAGTTGAGCATAATCACTCCAAACCTTTTCAATTTCAAATCCGTCTGCAATCAGCTCAGAGCAGATGGAACAGGATACATTATCTTGACAAGTTCAATTTAGGCAAACACTCATTTCCTAGAACTAAGTCCAGACTGGCCATAAGGTCAACTAGCTTGTTTGTGAATGTAAAGAAACCTCCACTGTGAACCATCACACTGTTCGCATGCTTCTTGGCTTGGCAGCTCCAGCAATGACTGACCTTGAGTTTTACAATTACAGTACATAGGCTGTTTTCTGTACTCCCAGTTGTAACCCGCCTCCGCCTCCCTGATCTCACAAAACCACAATTTGCATCCAATTCTCTTTGTGGACAATGATGCAGTGCCTGGTTACGAAACCGATAAGATNGCTTATTCACCTTACAGCTCCTACTCCTACCCTTATTCTTCATTCAGGACATCCCTTTCTTTCCCCTCCTTCTTCTTCTTCCCCATAGCTTCCCCAGTGCTGTGGGATCTGATAAAACGTAGCAAAGAAGGTGGAAAGTTGCCCTGATTGCTGCAAAAGCTTCACTACAATGTAATGAGAAAAGTTGCACATTTTACAACATACAACATTTACATTTTACGCTTTTTGTTGACACTGTCTGCATCTTTTTCTATTTTAAATGATACATACTGTACATCTTGGCTGCTCTCCTCTCAGTTTTCTGTGGTGCTTTTCTCATTTATGCTTTTTATTCTTCTCTTAAAACCACATGCAATATCTGAGTTTTAAGTTTTTTTGGGCCAAGCAGCTCCTGCTACTGGAGGAAGATAGTGATAAGATACAGTTGTAGCAAACTAAACTACAAGGAATATGGCCTTGTACTTGGTTGCGGTTTTACACCGTGTTCTTACCAAAGTATGAGGCTCATCTTATATGAATTTCCTGTGGTAAGTGGAATTGGATGAAAAGTCAGAGCCCAAAGCCAGTTTTTGTTCCTACTAACTCCCGTTTCCAAAACATGTAATTTGATAGTCAAGACACAGCTATGGGTGCACTCACACTACTGTGTCCAACCACATTTCAGCACCAAACTCCAATTTGTTTGACCGGTGCTGTCACTGCCCAAGCATGACTCAGTGTACCGTGCCCTGGCCAGCTTGAAGAGGTGGTCTCGGGCACAGTTAATTTGAACAGCGTGCTGCGCATCTGCTGTGATTGCTATCCGTGCACGAGCATGGAACTCGAACGCTGAAAACTGCTGTGTTGCGTAAACCCGCAGGGCATGTGAGAGGGCTGTGTGGCACCGCTCCCAAAATGATTCCAAATAATCCACAGGGTAAATACAATCATGTAGACACCATAAGTCAGCAGCGTGATGATACAAGTGTACCCTCGCCCTGGAAGCTGGGAAATGCATTAAGCCCTGTGAGTCTACAACCTTTATGCTAACCATAATCACGCTAACATGTGACATTTAGGAAATACTGTGTGTATGTCCACCTTCTTATTTTAACATGTTCGGTTGCTAACATTTGTGGAAACCCCAGTAGTTTTGCTGATATTTGTTGTTTTAAATCAACAGCCAAGTGCTTTCAACATCTTCAGATTCAGAAAACTTTATTTGTCCCCGGGGGACAATTTAAGGCATGAGTGAGCAACACAACGTGCAAGTACAGGAGCAAAATTGTATCTTTCAGATGCTTAATTTTATGGAGCAAAAACCAAAAATAGAACAAATACAAAGTCTATACAAGTTACCTTGCCATAAATCTTGTAACTATCCAGAATGTCCGTGGAGAATGTAAACCGACTGTAGGAGTAAAGTGACTTAAGTGCAAATGTAAACTTGGAGACTGAAGGTCAAGGGAACACCAAAATAATGTTTTAAGACCAAGAGAAATCTTCATGACAGTCTCTTCAGAGATTTTATAGTCAGGGCCTTATATGTGATCACTTGCACGGCTAACATGGCAAAATCACCAACAGCTGGATCCTGTAGTTTTTAGCAAATGTCACTGAAAACACATGCTCAGTTTTTATTTTGGGACCTAATTTACCGAGAATAAACTTGTTCATCATCATGAAGGAAAGTGTCGCTGTGGTTCATGATGTATCTCGGTAGTGTGGGAACAACCGCAGAGAGCATCAATTTGTTTTTATTCTTGGTCTTATTGTGGGATTCGTTGACAAGCAAACGTAGAAAATTAGCTGCTGTCCGTTCCAAACATCCCCTCTCTCAGGACTGAAAGGAGCTATTAGCACATCCCTCATAGATGGATATCTCCTCCAAAGCTTCATCTCTCTCCATCTTCCTCATCTCTCCTCCAGTCCTTTCTGCAGTGCAATTGTTGTCACTATTGTCTTCTAAACAGGGAACCACGCCAAACCTCTCTGCCTCTTTGTCTCTCTGTCTCACTCAGCACTCAGGATGTCAGGTTACAGCGCCAGTGTTAGCCAAGGAACCAGCCTAGGTGCCAAGCGTAATATGTCACACATTTATTTGGTGCTAACCGGTGGTAATATAATAAATTCTTTATTGGATGAGGTGAACTTTAAAGCATTGACTGCTGGTGCGTAAAATATGATTCACTTTCGGGACCAATTGACGGAGACTACGTATATGTGTGTGTGTTTGCGTTAAAGAGCCTTTTGTGTCACAGCAAGGTTCTCAGCTCACACTCCAAGTCAGGATCTGCACACCGGTGGTGGCGGTGAGCTTTGGCTGTCCCTGTTCAACATGAGGCTCAAAATGAATGCCAGTTCCTAAAGTGAACAGCCTCCCCCTGTCCAAAAAGATTGTACACAGCATTATGAGTCTCGATGGATTATAAAACATTTCATTACTGAAACTTGAGGGTGTAACTGGTTGGTAAAATAGTATCAATGTCGCTGTGATTGATTTAGCAACGTGCCAACATCCACCCATCAGCACACGCTATTAAAAGAGGCCATATCAGGCAGCACCAGGCTGCAGTGTTACCTTTTGGCAGTGAGCAGTTAGATGTGTTTGCGCCTCCTACAACAAGCCTGGGGAGAGTGCATGTTTGTGTGTGTTCTGTATGGGCATTTGAATCCGTGTGTATGCGTGTTTATGTGTGGATCAGTCATGAAGTCATCTGCCTAGCTATAGATGTCCCCACAAGAGCGCAAAAGAGAAAGCCTGTTTTTGGTGAGGGCTGCCTCCAACACAAGAAAATTTGAATGCTGATGTGATATTTTATATAGTTATTGGAATTCATCTTTTTTGTTTTGTTTTGTATATGTCCCCTCAGACAGTGCTGCTTTGCTCATGTTGCAAATACGTATTACCTACATATCCCCAGAGCGTCTGTGGGCCCTAGACTGCACCTCCAAAGTTGCTTCAGAATAGACACAATAATTCTGACTGTTGTGTAGGGTTATGTTGGGTTTAATGTGCAAAGATTTACTGCCTGTCTCTCTGCTGTAGTTGATTTCTACACAACTTTGGATGAAAATGAATGAATAAATAAAAGAAAAACTACTTTAGGAAAGTGCTCTTAAAGTTTCACCTTAAGCATTTGCATACACTCATTTTATTATTATTAAACCTCTGTTTGTAGTGCACTTGAAATGCCTTCCCATGTTCTGCTTAAGAAATACCAAAATTCCTAAAATGGGTCCAGGTTCAGAAACTAACCAACGCTGCAATAATTAAAACATGTTTCAACAGAATCCTGCATTCAGAAACTAAAGCGCAATTACCACAGACTGTCAGGCCTACTTGATCCCAGCTAATGTATTTCAGTGAAAGCAGTCTACCATTAATATTTTATTTCAATGTCAATTTAATATGGCTTAATGTGAAAGCGTAGCTGCATGGTCTTACGGCAAGGGCCTGACCGTATAGACTTGTTCAGTGCTTGTCCTCATTTTTATCCTCTGGTAATGAGAACAAGGTATTCTATTGATTATACTCAGTGTTGTGTTACCATGCATGTATTAGCCGGGTTATGCTTTAACAAAAATCCTTATTTAAGTCTCACATGTGTGAAGGCCCACAGACCAAAGTGATGTCAAACCCCTGTACATTTTAAGTGGAACTCTCCTATAACCACCCATGAGCTTCATGAAAAATGAATTCAGAAGCCGTACAAGATTACAACTGTAGATGTGAAATAATGAAGGTTGGAATAAGGATCATCTGCTTAACCCTTCACTCAGTCTGCCTAATGTAAGGCATCACATGTGAAGTCAAAAATGGATCCTGATGCAAAAAAAAATGCTTACATTAACAGCGAAACTGGGTTTCTTCTCATCTGCACTTCTCTTCACATGCACAGTCAGAAGCAGGTGGTATGTGGGTAATTTCCAGTTGAATATCAAATCTGTAGGTGCAAGTGAATCTCAGTGACGTAAAATGCTTTGTGCATTTCTTCTCAGTGCTTGTCCTCGAGGCTCACAATATGGTTTTCTGTCCTTTCAGATGCTTAATTGCATTCACAGAATATCCCATGATTTCATGACGAGAATAAAAGCCACTAGAGCGACAAGAACTGAGATGTCAGTTCTTGTTTTTTTAAAAAAGCGTTAAGTAATGTGGAAAAAAACACCATAAAATATGTCATTGCTTCCCTAAGAAAGAGAGTGGGATAAATTCCACATGCAGTGTTCACTATAGTCCACATTGTTTTTAGTATTTTTAATTTCCCTCCATGCATAATTTTCCACGTCTTCCACTAAGTCACAAACCCCAAAATCAATGTGTGCCCAGTTATAAAACTATTTATCTTTCATGTCTTCTGCATCCTGCCATTAAAGGCTGATGCATGTCTTGCCCTTTTCCCCCGATTAGTTACTGATAACTTAAAAAGAGCAAAAGGGAGAGTAAGCGTTGAAAACCTATGGTAAACATAAGAGAACACAATTTCACATTAAAAGAAGCATACGTCCCTGTAAGGGATTAAACGGATGTAACCCCGCCTTGATTTTCCAGTTCTTTACAGTCTCCGTGTCTCCTGCCTCCGTCAGTACCGAAGGTAACTCCGCTCCGTGCGTAAAGCTCCTGAACACCACAAGGACACTGCACAGTTTCAGCTTCTGCTTCACTTCTCCGCAGATCGAAGCTGTGGAAAAGCATTCTCCGAGGCTTCTCCTAAGTCAGCGGAAAGCAGTAAATTATTTCAAGTCTTTTTTTCTTTTTCTTTTTTTGCATTTTAGGTATTTTGGCTCCCCGTAGCGCATCTCTTTTTCCTTCGACCTCGTACTAATGTCTCGCACCCGAGCCGCTGCACCGACTCGGTTAATTTATAAAGAGTAAACAATGTGCAAAGCAAATGAAGGATACAGTGGGAGCTAACTGTGGATGCTCTTGGATTTAACAGTCGGTGCCGGCAAAAACAAAGATTCAGTCAAACTTATGGCGTGAAGGTAAGGCAGTTTTGTTTTCTGTGCGATGTACCAAACTTGAGAAAAACAAGGTAATTGAGACTATGGCTTCATACAGAAGCGCAATATATCGCCCAAAGCTATAGGTATACAGTTTCTGTGAATGAGTGAGTGCGCTCAATTCAGCATACGAACAGTGTAGGTGCCTTGACACGGACATGCATTTGGAAGGATTTATTGGTATTGGGCGACTGTTTACATTATTGATCCTGGTTTGGCCGTTAATGCAAAACATCAAACATTTGCTCTCCGTCCTAATCCAGCCCAGGAAAAGTGCTCTAAGTGAGCTATAGTTTAATTCTCCAGAGCGGCAGTGTGCCTCTGTTAGTCAGTCTGTCGCCAAACCGCGAAGCGCTGGTTTCAGATCTGTTTGTGCTTTCCGATTTGCAATTAGTGCTGGGCTCTCCAGAGGCAGCGGGTCCACGGAACAACGCATTATTCGTGGAGGGCAGGTGACTGCTGTTGTGACAGCACGACCTGTTCTAAGAAGATTTAACAAGTTAACAACAGCAGGCGAAATAAATGAGGTGGAGAAAAAAAAATGGATTTGCAGCTCCCCTGACTAACGTGTGTGGGTTTCCACCTTTAGTACTTGCCTAAGTGTTGCTGACCTTTATATAATTCTCAGTGTATGTGTATTTGGCCAGGCTTTACTACAAATTTCAAGGCGTTTATTTTTTTTAATTCTTTGATTGCAAAGCATTATGCTTAGGTTTGAAAATTCTTCTTAAAAAGACAGAATGATGATCAGCTTTATGTTAATATCCTTTAATCACTTTTAAAAAGCCAGTAATGACAGGAAGACAAACACGTGCGTGACTTCTGGAAAATACTAACAAACAATGACTAAAAACTGCTCTGACATTTGGTCAGCAGCTGTTCACTGAGCCAGCAGGTAGAGATCTCTGGAGGTGGCAATAACACCTGGTTGGCAAATTGGTGCTGTCATTAAAAAAAAGGACACTGTCAGGCTTTATTTGACTGGGAAAATTGGTCGTGTCAACTCCACTTGGGCGGAATTAACCATCTAAATGCTTCCTCAAAAGAAGAAAGCAAACTGCTAATCCCTTGCGAAAGCATCTTTAGTTAATCTGCTGAGGCTGGATTTTGTGTCCATTTGGCGTCTATCCAAGACACATTTTGAATTCTACACCTTCCTGTCTCTGATCTGTCGCACCTCCTTGTGTGGAAAATAAGCCTCAGCAGAGCTGCTTGATGCAGCGCTCATCTAGTCCAGTTGTTTGGCACAGGGAGTTTCTCTGAATCAAATCTCCTGGAAGCGTCCTTCCAGACAAATGTCCATGTATTAAAAGATAAATATCAGAAATCATCACTTGAGATAACATCAGGAAAAAAAACCCAGATGCCATAATAAGTAAAATTCAGATGTTTAGAAAAGATATGAGGATATTTACATTAGGATGGTGTACAGTCTTTAAGTGGATAAGGCACATTAATAGCACAGTAGTTAAGGGGTTTAAAGCCAATCACTTGATGCAGCTGGTCAGTCAATGCAGACATTTAAATTCAACACACTGTTCCCTAGAGCAATGACATGTATTTGACAAAAACAACACAGTGTCACGGCTTGTATTTATGAAATCTAATTACAAATCCAAACAAAAGTTGATGCTGTTGTTCACAGGGTTCTGCTGCTTGATCCGGCCTGTGCAATCGCAGCATTATTTATTAAACAGACTCATGTGAAAGGCATTCACCAGAGAAACCTCCCATGCAGGGAACTGGGGAGGCAGAACTGTGGTCAGGTTTCGCCAGAGCGGAAACTGCAAGGGGTAATGTTTTTATTATAGTTAACCGAGTGTTAACAGTTTTCTGAAATGACAGAAAGCTACATGAAATACAAACAAATGAACTCCCGGGGATGTCACAGTCACCTATTAATTTTTCAGTAGTACCGAGGCACTGAATATTTGGAAAAGGGATCAACTCTGGCAGGGAAAGTAATGCTTACTAATTTATCTCTGCATGCTTTAATGCTGTGGTAAAATGTTGTTTTGTGTACCGACATAATTATGCGCCATAGTTATGCTTTTGCAAGAGCGAAACCTCATAAATGTCAAGGTTCACAGACATTTTTTGAAGCACAATGCAGGGACAACACCGGCTCTATCAGACTCAGAATGATGTTTCACATAGTTGTGTCACTGTAAGGAGAAGGAAATATATGGGTTCGGAGGAATGTTATTTGCACCAGAATAAACAATTTTTAAAAAAAGAGTGCATGTGCTTTCGTCCAAAACCTAAGCAAGCCAAGATGAAACGTAAATAGTTTAGTTTTTCAGCGGACTAAATTGATGCTCAAAATGGCCTCCAAACTGCAAGCAGTTTAAACATACATAGTGGTGTTGAAATATTGCACTACGCACACGTGACGTCTACCGGGTCCGGAACAGCTGACCCCTTCTTAATGCATTTGCATGGTGGTCATGTGACTAAAGCAGCCCCACTGTATTTGGACAAGTAAATAATTTAATTGCATTGGATCTTACTGGCCTACATTTTTTCTCTCTCCTGAAACCCATTCACCAGTACGTCAAATACGTCAACACTCCAGGGACCTGCACCGCCACTGAAAGGATGGAGGAGCCAATTAGGTCCAAAAGCCAATAGGAGATCTATCATGATCTGGTTATGCTCCAGGTTACAGTTATATGCTTATATGGTGTTGTGTCAGCTGAATGGTCAGTTGTACATTAATGGTGCGTCCACATTACATATTGGTCCACGTGAAACTGCATAAACTGCATTGTGCATTATCAGTATCTGTGGCTGGTATTTTGTTATCAGTAGGCTCTGTTTGTCTTTCACTAGATAGATATTCTTTTCTAACACTTACTTGCTATCACACATATGTTATATTTAAGTGCCTGCAGTAGTCACATGGTGAGGTGTACACACAGTTCTGTCTTTTTGCCTTTATTGTGTGGTTTATAACATTTGACTATCACCAACACTTTCACAGATGCACCTTTATATTTAGAACACAAAGGTGCTAAAGTGGTCGTCTAAAAACAGACAAAAATAACAGACCTAATGCCCTGCTGAGGAGAAATGCCTCATTGCACAGTTGTAATTTGAAATACAGCCCAACGGTGCTTGTCTTTTGAGAAGTTTGAGCAATCGGCAGTCAAAATTCAAGATGCTAAGAAAAAAGAAAAAACAAAACAAAACACTGAACTCTTCCATGAGTTTCTCTTACTGATCCACTGCAGAGGCAGACACGCACGCAGTATTTCCCTGAGAGGTGTGAAAGTGCTTTAGCTACAC
>JASGAT010344522.1:972-18603 GCA_030220025.1 Chelon auratus | reverse complement strand
AAAAAAAAAAGGCACGGGAGAACAAAACCCAAGACAAAAGGCAGCTCGGTCTCAATGACATGTTTTCCAGAAAGTCACTTTCATTCTTGACATCTTTGTGGTTCGGCGTAAGAATGGATCTCTGTGGAACAGTCTGCCATTCTCTTCTCTGATTACCCCTCTAATTGGTCTGTTTGGGAGACACTCATGCCATAATAGCCTGCTTGTGGTCTAGAAGAGATCTCCCAGTGTCGTTGCCATGGCAGCAGAGAGTGTGTGTGGTCATGCTACGTACAGGTTTCAAGGAATACATTTGAGTGTGGGCTCAACTATGCCATGTCAACGGTTCGTCGTTTCAGGGGGAACGATAAACCACTGTCATGTGAGGAATTGCAGTGTAGTCACTGTCCATATTAATATATGTGAAGATCATGTTCTGCTGCAGTGGGAAGATTATATTGCAAAAGACAACTGGAAAAAAACTAATTTGAGGGGTAAGTGTGAACATCTGTAAAGTTGAAAAGAAATGACTAGCCAACAAAGTCGTTGGATGATAGTTCCAATATACAGTAGGACTGGCCCTTTTAAAGTTGCTTGACCTAAGCACACATCGCCGTAATGGGGCTACAGGTGGACTTGGTTAGGGACAGTAAAACCAGAGCTTTATGATCATTACTTGTGGCCCATTGATGGTACTGCATGTTTTTCATATACAGTACTTCCTTCCTGTAAGGTAATGAGGCATGAAAGAAGATTTGGTGCAATGCTACATGCACTGAAACGGCTCATGCTTTACGAGCTCATAACAAGCAGCTCTTGATACATAAAAGTAGGTTCTCTGCAACCAGTTTCAAACCGTGAACGTTTTTCTATCAAAAGTTGTATGAAATGTTAAAACATACATTTGCTACAGACTACACACACAGCGCTCTCACTTTTTGAGTATATTTTATATTGGTGTAAATCCAGTCCAATCCAAATCCTGGGAATCCACAAATATTTGGCCCAGCAGTTAGGGACTCGTTCCCGGTCTGGTTTCAGTTGGCATTCAGAGCAAGTATAAAACACTCAGGAGCAAAAGTACACAAACTTAAATTTAGTGTCTTTCTCTTTGTGTTTCCAGTTGAACTAAATTAACCTCAAGTAGTACATGATGTATGAACAAACTCATAGTCAAAGACAGGACAGCCCAGATCATTGTTAGATATAGTTAGGGAATCAGAAAAAGCCTTGACAGCCTATAAACTGTTGACGGTTTTATTGACGGATGCTTGTTTCATATCCATGGGTCTAAACTACTGTCCCCACGATTCTAGCTAAGAAACCCTGTGCACAGGGTAGTAATCCAGCCATAATTACAGAGTGCCATGACTAGTTGTCAGGGAAACCAAAGAGAAACTCTCTAGGAATGTTTTTCCTCTCGCAGTGCACGTCCCTTTCAGTTAGAGCAGAGCCGTCTCCTACTTTCTTCTTTTGTATGATTTTCTAATAATGCTGTATTTTTACTCTCCCTGGTTCTGGTTTTCTTGACTGTGTTTTCAGCAGGAAGTGTTATTAATTGGGCGGCGACGTGTAATATGGCCCCAAAAAGCACAGAGAAAATAACCTACTTTTTGTGTCATTATGTCAAATGTTGTGAGCTTGTTGTGCGATTTCCAAAGTTGACAAAGTTTCGCAACCAAATAAGAGTTTCTGTAAAAAAAAAAATTCTTTATGATGGATTTAAGGACATGTTTCCAGGGTGCTGCATCTCTCCTTAAAGAGTGAGGTGATTTTTAAGGACATCTCCGTTTTCCATTTGGCAGAAGACTGAATGAGCAAAAAAACGTGAGATACAAAGGCCTTCTACCTTTCATGCTCATCTACTCAAACACACAGATTGCACAAGAAGCAAGGCCAACTGAGGTTTCAGTCCATCTAGTTTAACAGATCAGTTTTCTCTGTGTTCACTCAGATGAGCAAGACAGGTAGAAGGCCTTTGATCTGTTAAACATGTGATATAAGCAGACATATAAGCCATGGAATACATTTCCCAGAGTGGCCTCGCTCTACGGCCTGACACCGTTTCCATTTTGGCAACAAAACAAAAGGTTTTACCAGGAATTGTCTGTAAACAAAGACCCTACAGATAATATCCCTTTTGTGTCTCATCTTTTTTTTTTTTTTTTTGGAAGCTACAGATAACACACACAACCCTCATTGTAGAAAGGTCATGTATTGACTCTGTGTGTTTGTAAAATAGAGGAGAAGCGGCCGTATCATGACCGGCACAGTGGATCGGCCCACGTATTTATCTTTGCGTGTGTTAATGTGCGTGTTTGTCAGGGACATGACAACCTTGCAGGGTTTATGAATGTCACTTCAACCGTCAACTCAGCGGTTATTAACATTTCCAGCGGCCCGCTCAGACGGCGGAGACGGTAGGCAAACACAGAGCGACAGTCTGTTTTGTTAGCTAGTTTAACAAAGCTTACACTCCCAGCGCAGTAATGTAATAATTGCACAATAATAACTGATATGTTCCCCATAGAGGAAGAAGCCCGTTGACTAATCATCCCACTCAAACCGTTCCTCTAAAAAATGCACTAATTAAGACAAAGCATTTATTTTACTGATTTATTTATTTATTTTTTGCATATATCAATTAGTGATATTTGAACAATTTAGGAATCTGGATGGCCGAAACCGATGCAGTGCTACAGTGATTACCAATTTCCAAAATATCCAGATATACACCAACCGGCCACTTCATTAGGTACATTATGAATGAATTATTTTCTGCATCAACAGTGTAAGAAATGCGGTAATTCAACTGATTATTTCTGGGGGATGTAGTTTGTGGTGCTGTTAAACTGTGCTGAAAAGTGTTTTGTTTTTTTTGTTGTTTTTTTTACCCCAGTCCACTGACTAAACCAGGGATGTCAAAATAACAGAAACACGTGTCGGTACAACGCAGTACAATTCGAAACACGGTTGGATCGGCATCTCTCCTCAGCTGTTTTGAACAAATGCTGAATATCATAACTTACGCGAAGCTAAGATTTAGTGCAGGACTGTTATGTTAGAGTGAATTCATTTTAACTAGTGTACCTAATGAACTGGCAAGTGGGTGTATGTTCTACAAAATTCTTATCAGTGGTGTTTAATATATGACCGATCTGTAAAAAATTAAGTAATCGGACAATAATCTGACAATATAAACTAATTAATTAAACATTAGAACCAGTAATAAATTAAATAATATGTATGATTTGTTCCTGCATAAAGGAAAAAGTCCTCTGTAGAGTCAGTGAAAGACAAATGGCCTGCAGATAGAGCTATAACGCTGATATTAAGCAGAGATGAGTTATTTGCAAATGAGAGGGTGCACTGTGATGGACATCCTCTTCATGTCTCATCCCCTGTGACCCTCACCTGACACACATATGGCGTGATGTCCACATGGCACGGTTTTTTAAATCAGAACCCCCCTAGTGCTTGGTGTGTCCAACTTGTGGACATGCTCTCTCCTCTGCGCTCCTTCACATCTCATGAGGCTCCTCTCAGTCTGTACATTCCAGCCACAGCAGCTCAATGACCCGAGCCAGGAATGAGGCTTGGAACCGGGCTCTGGCTGCAGCTGCGTGGCTGGGTCTCGGGCTTCAAAATCGGGTGAAAGCTGCCCCTTGCCTAGCTCCTCCTCGGTGAGCTGGCAGCTTCTATTNCCCTCGCACTCTGCTCTGTCCCTGCAGCCGCTCCCAGACTCTTTCACTCTTTTATTTATTTATTTATTTATTTATTTCATGCTACTGAGGTGACACCCCTCCTTGTCTCCTACCTACTCCCCCTGGGTTCCTACCTGGAGTGCAGCCTCTTGCTGGCCAGATCCTGGTCCACGCCGTTAGCAGCCGACTGAGCCATAGAAGCGCTGCTGGTCTGCCTCCTCGCTTGCTTCCTCCTCCCGCTACGAGGCCCCCTTTCACAATTATGTCCTCCAGAGGCGGCAGCCCCTTTTTTTTTCTTCTTTCTTGAGCCGTTCCGCTTCTCTTACGTCCCTCCCTCCCCCTCTCTCTCTCTCCGTCTTCTCTACTATTCCGGTCTATCCCTCTCCTCTTCCCCCATTCACCCCAGTAATGGCAGCTACTGAGGCGGAAGTGAGGTATTGGGCAAATAAACCATAAAATCCCAAGGCCACGCCCCCTAGATGACGTCACCGGTTGAACTTGTGCTGTTAGCTGGTGAGCAGATGCAAAGTGCGGATTCACATTTGAAAAACACACGCCACGCATATATATATATATACACACACACACACAATGTGCACGGATCAGGCATAACATTATGACCACTGACAGGAGAAGTGAATAACATTGACCATCATGTGGACAATGCAATGCTCTGCTCCTGGCATCTGTGCGGATGTTACTTAGACATGTACCACCCACCTAGACAAGACCGGGCACCCCCACCCCACGGCAATGACACTCCTTGATGCTCGCAATCATCCCCAGCCGGATGCAGCCTGACACAGGTGCACACACACACAACAACGGTTTAGGAACAACTCAAAAAAGCATGAAGAACAGCATAAGGCGTTGGCCTGGCCTCCAAATGCGCTAGATCCCAAACTGATCAAGTATCTGTGGGATGATCCACAGAAGACCCTCCCCTCAACTCATAGGACCCAAAGGCCCGCCACTAACAACATTCGGTTGCCAGACACCACAGGACACCCTCAGAAGGACCATGTCCAATCTCTGATGAGTCTCTGATGAACTGTTTTGGAGGCACCAGGGAGACCAACACAATATTGGAATCATAATGGTCATAATGTTAAGCCTGATCGGTGTATGTAGGGCTACTGCCCTAAAAACAGTTTTTGCCTTCTAATGAGTAACTTAGTCAGAGTAACTTCTAAAAATGCAGCTTTTCATCCAAGTTTTCAAGCCTGCACATAGCTAGCGTTACTTTCCCAAACTTAGAAGAAGTAAGGCCTATTTCCCTCTCCTCACTCTGACTACTCAGTTGTTGTTTTTTTCCACTGCCTACTTTTGAGGCGTGGAGTCTTATATGTCTTTATTTTACCTGTACACACACTGATGTCACATGAGGTGGGAGTACACCTGCGCATGAAAGAAACTGCGTCTACGGCGCGACTTCGCCTGCTTCCAAAGTGCGTGCGTGGAGGAGGAGACGGATTATGATGAGGTCAACACTCCAGCTATGACAACCTCCTTCCTGTCTGCCTCTGCCAATTCCTTACCATGGACTTCGCAACTTCTTCATAACTTAATAACTTCTGATCTGTGACTGTTAGATCTGTTACTGTTGCCTTAAATGAGATTTGTTTCTAAATGGGGCGCAGGTGCGTTTTCTATGCCACGTTTCTACAGGAGCCCAGAATGGACACACCAAATACCGACTCCAGAGGGCCTTTCTCAATTTCTCTTTCAGGTTTTTGCCGCAAATAATGTGATAATATTCAATACTCCTGCCAAAATACACAGCAATCAAAGACAAGGTTTTGAAAGAAAACATAATTAACCGTCTCTGGTACTGTTCGTGCCACAAAGAAACAATAAATCATTCTCAACGCAGGTGGACGACAGATGACTGCGCACAGTGTTTGGCAGTTCTATTAAAACTCACCTTCCTCTCCACCCCTCCATTTACTGGTCTTGAGCGAGGTCACTGGCACGAATCGGTCGTGTCAGTTGTGTAACAAGCAAAAGACATGTTAACTCTTTCTTCGTGTTCGTGGAGTCGGTCGTCGGAGAAAGCGCATCTGCTGCCACAGCAACCTGCACCGTAGAAGGGGGAGGAAAAAAGGTGGGCGGTGTGAGAAAAACAGTTTTAACACCACCAAATGTCGGATTTGCACTTAACAGATGGTGAGAGACAGCAGTCCAAGTGATACTACTCCTGATGTCAGTGTAGACAGTGGCTAACATTGGTGGTTAAATGCTACTAATGCTGCATTTAATCCACATGTACATACTTGTGCTGCAGTATACAGCTACTGTCATCAACTAGTTTGAGCTGTCTCAGACATTTATGGGGTATCATTATTAGCAAGGAAAGCATATATCACATAGAAAATGTTGTGTTTTTTCCATTCACAGCCTAATTTAGTTATTTGCCACATGTGACTTCTTTGAAGGTTGATATACCAGCGGTTGTTATATCATACTGTGTGCTGTTTAGAGCATCATGATCCCCCACAATGTTCATGAGATTACCAACTAGAAGACATGAGGCGCTAGATGCCCTGAAGTTAAGAAGTTAAAACAATGCCTAACCTTATGCTTTTGGAAAGAACCGGCAGTAACATCATGTGTTTCCAAGTCAGTGGTTTAAAATGTTAGTCACTGATCTCAGTGTAAATGTCACACAGTGTTAATGTTCATGTTTGCACCAAATGCGCGTGGAGTTCTGTTTGTATTTTCAGAAACACGCCGATCAGGCATAACATTATGACCGGTGAAGTACACAACATTGAACGTCTTGTGACAATACAATGTTCTGCTAGGAAACTTTTGGACCTGGTATTCACCCACCTAGACCAGACCAGACCAGACACCCCATAGCAATGACACTCCTTGATGGCAGTAGCCATCCCCAGCAGGATGCAGCCTGACACAGGCACACAAAAAACGGTTTAGGAACAACTCAGAAAAAACAGCACAAGGTGTTGACCTGGCCTCCAAATTCACTCAATGCCAAACTGATCAAGTGGGATGATCCACAGAGGCCCCTCACCACAGGACACACTCACAAGGCCCATGTCCATTCTCTGATGAGTAACAAGTGTTTTGGAGGCACAAGGGAGACCTACACAATATTGGGCAGGTGGTCATAATGTTACGCTTGATCGATGTATAGTTCAGACTTTAAATACAAAACATTTCCATATGAATTTGTCCTACATCTACACACACTATATGATCTAATTATCATCTTGTTGTGGGTTGTTTTTTTGTCTAAAGACTTATCTGCAGTACCACGATTGACCATAAGAGGGCAGCATTGTACTGGTGAAATACAAGCTAAAAAAGGCCCAAGATTTATTTGTCCATTCTGAAGCATCTCTAGAGACAGAACCACATGACAGCAAGCAGTGAGGGTGGACACAAAACCATAAATCATTCATATTTTAATATTTATTCATTTTATTTATTTATTGTTTATTGCGCTACATTATTGACCTGTCACTTTATTTGCTTGTGATGAAAGACCGTAACTCATAGTACCTGGCATTGCATGAACACAAACGTGCATTAATACACTTTTTTTTTTCCCCATAATGAACAAAATTGGTCTGTTTAAATGTGATATAAAAATGTAAGATGCATTTTTCGATCAGACCGATTACGGAGGGCTCTGATGCAGCCACGTGTCCTTACATACATACCCAACAACCGTCACGCACAAGCACAAGAAATCAAGAATTTCTCAATAAATATTAAATGTGTATGATAAGCTTAAAGAGTCCTCATCTGTGAGTAAATGCAAGGATTCTGTAATATGATAGAAGACTAAAACACAGCTGGTGAAGCCACAATGTTCCACAGAGTTTGTGTTGTGCTGATTTCTAAGTGATAATTGGTTGTTTTTAGTATTTCAATGGCATATTAAATAGTATTTTCATGATTAGATTCAGATCATTAATACATGAAATCACTTGATTCTTCTGAATTGCTGGTTTTTATAAACTGTTAAGGAAATGCTCCTGGAGGACAAAGGACCAGCCGCTAATCTCCAGGCTCTGTTTACGCTTCATTTGTTTTTGTCTAGAGACCACTTACACGAATGAGTTTCTATTTGTACCTCCAGAATAATAAGCTCCTCAAGGCAGCTACTTTAAATTCACTTTTCTCACCCCTCGAAAAAACATGTTTTCTTCCGTCGTCACTTGTTTTACATTTTGTTTTGTTCTCGCCTTAATCCTCGGCGGGATCTTGCGCGCGGGCCACGGCTCATTGCAGGCAGCAAGGAGCAACAAAAGCAAAATGAGATTGAGGTAAGCTGATTTCAGATTTAAACTGAGCAACTATAATTTGTTTCTCTTTTGTGAGGCAGCCCTTTTTTTTGTTTTTTAACAAAAACAAAACCATCTGCCTGCGCCTATTAGGTGATCTTTGAAATTTCTGTATTGTTTTTTACCGGGTTGTAGAAGCTGTCGTTTTTACATTGAACCAAAGGAAATTAGACCATTTTAAAGTAGAAAAACTGTAAAAACACATTCATTTCATTCTGTAATTTATAATAAAACATGATATCAGGAGCTTTAAGTATACCACTGATGAACGCATTACTCTGTTGATGCTTCTTAAACCTTTATTCATTTATGATGACCATCATATACAGTGCAGCTGCACTAAATTCCCCCCAAAAGATTTGACCCCTTAGACTAGGAACTGATGAAAAATTCAGTTCTTCAGTCCGGTGATATATGAGACATAGATACTGACCTATTCATAGACATCAATGAGACAACAGGTGAGATCGATGCTGTTACGGGACAAGTAAAATCCTCAATAAACAATATATATTCTTGTAGTAATGAGTCCAAACTCTGAGATTTGTAATGGAGTCAGACTACAAATAAAAGCAAACTTTGCACTTGTGCTTTGTCTGTGCCGAGAGCCCGTCTATAGATGTAGAATTAAACCAACAGAGAGACCAGAAAGTTCAGACTATATTTCATCAGAGAATGGACATGGGCCTTATGAGGGTGTCCTGTGGCGTCTGGCAACAGAAAGTTGTTAGAGGGGGGCCTTTGGGTCCTACGGCTTGAGGGGAAGGACCTCTGTGGATCATCCCACAGACACTTGATCAGTTTGGGATCTAGTAATTTGGAGGCCAGGTCAACACCTTGTGCTGTTTTTCATGTTTTTGTTCCTAAAGCGTTTTTGTGTGTGTCTGTGTCAGGCTGCATCCTGCTGGGGATGGCTGCTGACATCAAGGAGTGTCATTGCTATGGGGTGGGGGTGCCTGGTCTAGTCTAGGTGGGTGGTACAGGTCTAAGTAACATCTACATGAATGCCAGGTCTAAAGGTTTCCCAGCAGAACGTTGTTTACTTTTCCTGTCAGTGGTTTTAATGTTGTGGCTGATCAGTGTACATTACTTAACCAGCATACTGTATATTTGAGACACGTTTCCCATCAGAAGCCCATAGGTTTTCTTTTTTTCCATTCAGCATCCGAGGACTAGTTTGTGCCAAAAACCTTTCGGAGCTCCTCCAGCTTTTACAAGAAACAGGTGTAGCCCTGAAAGGATCTAGTGAGACAGTGTGCGTGTGAGGAATGTGCAGGTGGAAAAAATTACCGGGAGTCTAAAAATGTTGAAAATTAATCAATCCTTTCATCTTTGTGCCATGGATCCTTAAGATATCACATCAAACCTGCTTGAAACTTGGCACAGCTGCAGCTTTCCGTTCTCATTGCAGTTGCTTGGGCTGCATATGAATCAATGTGTTATGAGTTTACCCAGAATAATATAAGACTTCTTGTCGGGTGGTTAATACTTTTATTATATATACACTCCTAAGACGTCCACTATCCAGGGGCAAAATATAGCTCATTTAAAAAGGCACACGCTGACTGAATATAATAGTATTTTACTTACACAAAGGTGTAAAGTGGGCCGTTTAAAATACGGTACAGATTGTATAAGTCTGAACTTTACATATTTTATCAGAGCCTAAGCCTGTTTAAACACTTGACCTCTCTTTCTCTCTTGTGAGGGAGACTGAAGATTACCTTCAATCTGTGTCCTCGCTGTTTTAATCAGGGGGATTTAGTGCTTTATAAAGACATTTGTAGAAACCTTTTGACTTTATATTAATTTTCAGATATTGTCACTTTATTTGTAGCCCCGTCAATTTCGGTGGAGTAAAGAAAGTAGTAGTCGTCCCACCTATTGTTGTTTTTCATGCCAAATAACAGGCAGTATGCAACAGACTATGGGTGCGAGATGGCATGGTGAACATCAGATGAATCATTAACAATACTGTCATTTTCTGGAGGTAGGAGGTGCATTTACTCCTCAAACATGCGGGCTTTCTAATTTCTTAAATCAGGACTAAGTGTCGCGATACACTTATTCCAAATCTGCCTGTTTTCTGTGAAGTCTGGTAATAACGCTAAAGCAGTCTCTCAGACAAATTAAGTGGGGTGGGAAGGACGGAACTATTAGCATAATGGAAAAAAAAAAAACATCTGACCTGATCCTCTCTAGGAATCAGCCTGAGAGCTTGGAGAGAAGATGAGGAGGAGATCAGGAGAAGGAGAGGAAGGATGGGAAGAAGAGGGAGGGAAGTGGTGAACCTTTGAATCAGAATCCAACAGGAGTTGAGGTCTCTTAGCCTCATAAGTATAGATAACAGTATATAGTATGTACACCAATCAGGCGTAACATTATGACCACCTTCCTAATATTGTCTAGGTCTCCCTTGCGCCTCCAAAACAGTTGCGCTTCATCAGAGAATGGGCATGGGCCTTCTGAGGGTGTCATGTGGTGTCTGGCAACAGTATATTGTTAGTGGGGGCCTTTGGGTCCTATGGGGAGGGACCTCTGTGGATCATCCCACAGATACTTGATCAGTTTGAGATCTAGTGAATTTGGAGGCCAGGTCAACACTTTGTGCTGTTTTTCATGTTTTTTGTTCCTAAACCGTTTTTGTGTGTGTACCTGTGTCAGGCTGCATCCTGCTGGGGATGTCTGCTGCCATCAAGGAGTGTCATTGCTATGGGGTGGGGGTGCCTGGTCTGGTATAGGTGGGTGTTACATGTCTAATTGATATCCACACAAATGCCAGGTCCAGTAGTTGTGTTATTCACTTCACCTGTCAGTGGTTTTAATATTGTGGCTGATCAGTGTAAGTTCTGCTGCTTTGTTACACTCGACACATGTGGGTAAATTTCCTCTGAACAGCCAAGAGGTGGCAGTGTTGTTTTCTCCGCTCTGGTCAGCGTTCACTAAAGACAGGCACTTGATGAGGTGATGATTGCTATGCACTGAGTCTTGGATTGTGACATGTTAAAACATTAGTCACACACTCGTACATCAAAACAGTTTTTATCACTAAAATTATTCTCTTGTGGTCCTAAAAAAAAAAATCTGTGCATTGAAGGTAATATGAGGTTTCATTATTCTGGTAATCAAGGTGATTAAATATGTTTTTTCCAAATTAAATGTCCCTTATGTGACAAAAAGATTACAAGTTGGCATTAGAACGACTTTACACGTCAGACCCGTGTAAATGGTCATCGTACAGTCATGTATTTCCAGCATAACGCGTCATTTGAATTCCATCCCTGTGACTCACACTGGACTCACATTTTCAAATTGGGAAGATTTAAGAAAAAGGTTCCTGGTTTGAATCCATGTGTCGACCGGGGCCTTTCTGTGTGGAGTGTGCATGTTCTCCTTGTGTCTGCGTGGGTTCTCTCCGGGTACCCCGACTTCCTCCCACTGTCCAAAGACATGCATGGTTAATTGGTGATTCTAAATTGGCCATAAGTGTACATGTGAGTGTGAATGGTTGTCTGTCTCTCTGTGTTAGCCCTGAGATAGACTGGCGACCTGTCCTGGGTGTACCCTGCCTCTCGCCCAATGGCAGCTGCACGTCCGCGTATACATAACGGGTAACTTCGGACTTAATGGGGAATAGCACTAGTGTATCATAACAAAACATTGCTGAAATGAACGAGTTTCGCAGCAGATAATGCGTTATTTAGAGGCTGCGTTTCGGTGCCCCAGTCACTCCAACTATATGGATATACACGGCGCTACGCTTGATCTAGATATCATTCGAACGACTCCAAATGACACCAAAGTTATATGGGTGAGTAAACGATCATATTTTATGCCAGAAATAAGGTCCAGGTTGTATAAAATGGTAATTCTCCTTTAAGGAGGTAGGGTTTTCTTTTGAGATTTCATTTTTAACAAGGACTTGGTCTATATGTTTAGTTTTATTTTGTTTCACTAATTTCTTTAATTTATTCATCACCCCTTTGTCCAGCCTTAGTGCTGCGCTTTCTGTTGTCTTAATCGTTTCACAGTAAACCTTAACTAAAACGCCAGTTGGTTTTAATGTTGCTTCCCTCACCCCTACCAGAGCTGGGTCGTAACATACCCACAGTATATGCACACGTTAACATCAGCTTCATCTTTTCTGTCCAGGGTTGTCATGTCAGCTTCTGTAAAGTTTGGATCGCACGCGCCTTTTCACGGATCTTTGAGCTTTACCCGTGGACTGTGAGGTGACCACCGACACAAGATTAGACGTTCCTAAAACAAACAGCATATGGGGATGCGATTTGGAAACGTATTGATTTGTGTCCACGGCTTATAGTCAGCCCCTCCCGTCGTGTCACTGAAAACCAGGGGCGTTCTCTCCCCCATTAAGCCGCTGTACGCTCAAAGAAAGTTATCATCTAATCAGGAGAAATGGAGAAGACGCACAGTGGAGTGGAGCTGAACGGCTTTTCCTTCAAATATGGAGAGGTTTGTGTGTCCAAGAGAGAAACCCTGACATGTCTGCATATTTTCAGGTTAGCATCTGTGTCTGCAGCATGTCAGCTTGTCGCAAGTGTGCCTATACAGCACCAGCTTATACATCATCTGTCCACGTGTCCTTCTGTGCGTATTTTCCAGTGTATGTGTTGTCCGTCTGTCTGGCAGCGTGATAATGCTGAGCCTTGCGAAGCCGCTTGCCTCTCTGTTGTGGCTCCTTGTTCTTGGCCTACTTTGGGTGAGGTGAATTGAGGGCAACTCCAGTCTAAGGGTAAGGGGATTAGGTCTCCAAACACGCTCCTCTCCAGTTTGGGATTTTGCCCCGATGCCAGACACTTAAAGTCTGCCAGGGATTAAGATAAAGAGAGAAGTAAGAGCGGCGTGTATTGTGGTGCGCGTGGGGAGATGTATTCAGCAGCAACAACAACAAAAAAAAAGCAGGGGAGGGTGGTGGTTAATAAAAGAAATGATAATAAGATGTATGCTGGTGATGTGATCTAATGCATCGACGCAGCATTTGTTGACCTATTTTGCCTATGGCTCGTGCCGCGATGCCGGTCAGCATGTTTCCGAGGGATAAGACACAATAGTGGAGAAGCTGTTCTTTTCATTTCCTTTGTATTAGTGGATGATCTCTGCTTAATTCGGCGCTTTAATCAGGAAATGGCTTGATATTATTAGTCGCACATTTTCTTGATTTGGCAAACAAAAGAAACGCGCTGGACCCGGCGCAGGGGCACTGAGTGTTAAGAAGCGTCACAAGAAGGGATCACGGGCCATCTGACGTGAAAGCCAAAGTCTCAAAGTGGCTGCATTTGACATGTTTTTCCACCGACTGAGTTGATTCTTAATCTTTCCGGTAAAACAGAGCATCGTCCGCGTAAAGTGACATTTCCCTACAGGTCAAAGTTTGGCCGCAAAATATTCACAAAGAATCCAAAGCAGCAACAACAGGTGCAATCAAGGAAGCATGGCGCCTCCAACTAACAGATATTTTGCACCGAGAATAAAGTGGCACGTCCTCTGAATTATTTATAGGATAGAATTGATAAGAGCATCAGGTTTAGGTATTAGGTATTGTTCCTGAAGCTCTTATTCGGCTTTCAGAAGGTCTTCACAGGAGTCTGCCTTTTCCTTTGTCTTGACAAAGTGAGCGAGGGGGGTGGGGGTGGTGGTGGCAGCTCTACCCCACCACCCTGCGTCTGGAGGCTCCTCTTGGGTAAGAGGAGGCTGCTGCTCCATCATGCTCCTCCAAGAAAGTGGGTCATGAGTCTGAGACTGTAGGATTACTGACCGTCATGCGGGCGTGTGCCGGGCTGCCTCTTATCCGTGATGTTTAGACCACACCGCCCCCCCACCCACCCACCCACCTCCCCCCCTCAGTGGAAAAAAAAAAGAGAAAAACACACTGTGCCCTCCAACGCCAAGGGGTACGCAAACATTCCTCTTTAGCTATAAGCTTGTTAGTCTAAGACAGTTCTGACATAACGACAAGAGATGAAACAAAGTGACGCAAAGCCAAAATTTTTTCCTAATTTCCTGAACCAGCTCAGCGATATTAGCAACATCATGATAAATGCTAGCTTTTAAAACAGCTGACCCCTGCGGCGCTAATGGCAGCCCGTAGCCCGGTGTGCTCCAACATGGAACGATGATTAATCTGCAAATAAATTACTAATGATAAATTAATACATTTTTGGTAGAACGACTACAGCCATCAGTTTTCCTCTCTGTACTGTCCTCCTGGCGTTGGAAATATAAAGAGATAAATCAGTGATGGATAGAGAACGCTTATGTAGGGATGTTGTTGGTTTGGGCCAAAAAGAGGAAACTCATCCGCTCATGTCATTGTTTTGGTCCAGATTTGGGGGAAGGAGGGGCTGGATGACTCTGTGTGTCTTGGAGGGTTCAATGGAGGGACATGCGGGGGTGAGATTTCAATTAGAGTTCAATTATAAGTAGTAAGACATGCTGCAGCACATGACCTCCTTCAAAAAAAAAATCCAAAGACCGCATTAAATCATCATTAGGTGCAGAAATACTTCATTTCTCTATATGGAGGAACACATTTTTGTTATTTTTTTCAGCGGTAATAAGATGAATCTTCGATTGATGGAACAGTTTTTGCTGCTTCGATAACGCATTTTGGTTTATTTCCTTTGAATTTGCCACCGTAAACCCACAGTATGGATTTCTAATACCACTATTAATGCGTGCATTCCAGATAGGTGTTGCATTACCAGAGGACGCGACCCTCCAGAGGACAAGCAGTTACAGAAAATTAATGAATAAATGAATGAATGACCGGAATGTTGCCTTTGTGTTAATGTGAAAAATCCAAAATGTTGAGCAGTAAATGGATTTTAATTGTTCCTGAAAACAATTTTGCNAAAAAAAAAAAAAAAAAAAACATGCAAAGAGACTGAGGCGATGTCAGTTTTGATTTGTTTCTGATAAAACAGCCTGCAACGGACGGCATCCTTCGCAGCATGGACGCCTCTTTTCGATCAAAACATTATTACCGTACAAACAATATATATAAAAAAAAATCCTATCAAGGCTCCCAAAGCTGATTAGGACTACACAACTTACTTATAAATGTAAAGCACAGATAACCGGTAATCTCTTTAGAATTCCTTAGTTTCTCTTGTTGTTTTTCTAATACATATATATATGTATGTGTATATACCACCTGCAGACCAGATAGACCCCACAGCAGGTCAACATCTGTAATGACACAGCAGGTCAAGCCTCAGCTCTGCCTGAAAGGTTTGAACTCTGACCTCCCAGGCATTAAGTCTGGCTCTGGGGTGGCTTAGCATTGCTCCAGAAAGCTGATATTTCCCACCCTGGACAAAGACGTGTAAAACACCCCACAAGCGGTCAGGACCCCAGACGGTGCATCGGAACTGAGTAACAGCGTCCCCTTGTAAATGGACGGGCAGTTGTTGGCCTTTTATTGTCCGTGTATGAAACCGGGGACACATGTTGGGTGGTAAAAGTGTCAAAGCCTGACTGAAGAGCCATTGTATTGGTTACCAGCGGTAGCCGTCCCACCTTTGTTCCCCCGCGTTGTTCATCATTAGCATATCAATATTCAAAGGGGCCGATGCCGGGCAGAGGTGGCTGCCTTTTTAGCCCGGAGTAGACGCTCCTACACAAATAATGAAACCTGCATTCAGCCCTCAAGGGCCAGCTGTTGAGTTAAGCACATAATTGATAAGAAGAAGTGTGATGAATCACATCACGACTCTGGATCACAGCTTGGAGCATTTGTCAACTTGCCCTTTCCTTTAAAAAGATCATCTCAAATGTCTTGCTATTCCACGTTAGACACTTTTGACCCATTTCTCCAGTTCCCTCAATAACAAAGGGCTAAATGGTGTCACCCTTTCCGCCCCTCACCGCCCCGTCAGCATACCTCCCTCCCCTTCCTCGACTCAAGCCAGCTGACCCCAAGACTGGCAGGCCGGTGGACAGTTAGCCCTGTGTAGTATTGTGTGTGTGTGTGTTTGTGCGTACGTTTGAGGGGCAAAGCCACCAGAGAGTGTCGGTTAGTCCGAGGGCCAAGCGGAAAAGCGGTTGGGCAGTTTAGCCAGCTGCTTGGGGAGCGAGTCTCGGCCGGCCTGGTCAGTGAAACCTTGCCAGATGGAGCCATTTCAAAACAATGAGAGTTGCTCGCGATGGTTAAAAAATAGAGGCTGGCTACTCGGGGAACACAGAGGGTGGAACTTTATCAAATGGTCTGGAGCACCTGGATGTGTTTTTAGGTTCTACAACTAAGTCGCATTTAAAGTTTGGTTTCGAGTTGTACCCTAATCTTGCTGCAAAGGTTTTGCACTTCATTCTTTTGCACTTCCCCCGTCACTCCTTTTTTTTTGTTTTGTTTTTTCATGCCACCTTTGATATCGTCTCGCGAACCATTCCCGATCCCCTTTTCTCCGCACACTTGCTCTCTTCCTCTTCCTCTCCAGACAGCAACAGGCTGAGGTGCCTTGGGACCACTCCGCTTAGGAGTAACCAAGCCTGGGTAATGAGGCGTGTGATTGGTCCCCTCCCTCCAGGACAAGGCCAGTCTTTGGAGGACATGATTGATCATGACAGGAGCACAATGACGGCCTGGTGTCAGAGGGGTGGCATGGGTACACACGGACCCCCCGCGGTAACACTCAGCCCCGGCTCTGCTGTGCGTAAACAGTTGCACGCAAACACGCATGCACATACAGTACAATTCAGGACACTTGTGGACATGAAAGAAGCATGCGCCAATATGTGCAAGCGGAGTTATTTGCATAAAAGCTTTGACGGTAAGTCATTTTGGGGGGAAATTTAAACTTTAGGTTCAGAGAATTTCTGTAAAGTCTATTTGTTGTGCCGAAAAAAATGCTTAATTTCAATGCTGTTCAATGATTAAATCAATTTATTTCTCCTTTTTTTGCAAATTGCTTCTGCAAATAGCAAGATCATAAACTTCTATATATATTTTACAGAGTATTTTTGCTAAAATAAATAACAGTTAAATAACTATTATAGGTTTGGGATCTTTTAGTACATACAGCTTGTATTAAAACCATGTTTCATGTTTACATCCGGGAGAAAAATGGAGGAAACTGGGTATTTTTCTTTTCTTATCCAAATAAAATCATTTCAATGCAAAGACACAAACTTAGGTCAAGATGATTTTTCTATTATACTTGAAAAACAACGGATCTGCGTAAATATTCGTATTCAGGAAACTGCTCCATTCTCCTTTCAGGCAAGTGCCTCCGCTTGAAGGAGGGGGAAAAAAAAAAAAAAAAAGAGGTTTCATGTGGAGCGTTTGTTCTTTTGAAGTAAACCCTCATCCGCACAGCTCTCGTTGAACCGGCTCTTACTCAAGGGCAGAAATCAAGTTCTCATAGGTGCAAAGGGCCGAGTCTTTATGGAGGGCCATTAATGGCTGGTTGCAGCTGCTTCCTCGAGGAGGACCCAGGTGTATTGACACTCTTACCAATTTCCCTGCGAAGATGCTCCGGGTTTCGCCGAGGACAAACAAAACTGGAGAGGGGTCTTGACATGCTCGAGAGGCTCGGCTCATCATCAGATTCATGCCAAAGAGGCGAGGGCGCTGTAAAACAAAACGTTTGAAAGTGGCGATACAAAAGCAGAGG
>JASGAT010344498.1:0-12660 GCA_030220025.1 Chelon auratus | reverse complement strand
CCCTTCATCTCCACTACATGCCTGCCTGATTTTTCCTCTCTGTATCTGTCTTTTATTTGTCTCTGCCACACATGAGCTCCTTCTTTCATCCCCTGTCAGTCTGCCTCTCTCCTTCAGCTGTCTCCTTGTCCAGATTTGGCTGATCAAAGCCGCGTAGCAGCTAGCCTGCTCTTTCAAGTGTGTGGCCATGTGTGTTTGTATGCAGTCTGATTCTCAGCAGGGTGGAAAAACCTTTGGGAGAGGATTTAAACTCGGAGGAACTTTCTGACTCATTAGCATCATGAAAGAGATTTAGTTTTGGTAACAAATTTAACAATTTTTAAAGTACTTCCTTTACATAAAAGCCAGCACGTATAATTGCTGTATTGCTTTGTGGTCTATTTTTCTATTTCCTGACCTTTTACTCTTGTGTGTATGTATGTGAGTGTGTGTCCATGCTTAGACTGTCTGCCCTCTCCGTTTCCTTTCCTTATTTAACAACTGTCTGCCACTGCGCTCTACATTTCCTGCCCATGACTTTATTTCTCTTCCACATCATCAAATTCACACTGGTCAGTTTTCTCTGGCTTTTCTTCTTCTTCTTGTGTTTTTTTCCCTCCTCATCTTTTAATCATTTCAAATTGTTGGTGGTTGGCCTTTTACACCCAAACTAGACCACTGAATTTTACTTTATTTTTATCTTCAGCAGGAATATATTCAGCAATACTTCCTGTCTTTTATTCAGTATATTTTTGTCATAGACGTACAGGTATCTTATTGTCATAGACGTCCATTGCTGACTACATCAAACACATGCTTTAAGACTATCTTGAGGTTTCCATCCCTTCATGTCCAGACGCCTGCCGTCAGCACGTGTATGCTATTGATCATGAACTTCACCCACTGACCCAGCTCTCCTCTCACTCCGCCCGCCTTTTATGAACCCAGACAGATCAGAGGAACGTCAGACCAAAGACATGTTTATCTGTGAAATGGCCTGTTTTCAATCTGCCCGTCCTCACTCACATCCAGACATGCCTTTCATCCAGGTTTTTAAGAACTGGACCACAACAGGCCCCAAAGAGGTCACTGGGGGTTACTTGAAATTCTAAGAATTGTTTTTCACCGCTCGGAGGGGGGATGGGTTTCAGACCTGCACAGATGAAGTCAGGACTATGGACAGAAGCTTGTTTTGATGAGATTATCCACTGTTGGAGGGAGAAAATATGTTTATTTCTGCTGGATTTTCAATTCCATAAATGTGGCAGAGATTGCTGCCATTCCCCCCTGAGACAATTTCTATGATGTGATTTCATGGAAAAGTATACAAATGTTCCCAAAACCATAAAATAAGCACAAAATCAGAACTGGAAGCTTGTGTTTTTTCCATTTATTTAAATTTTCTTCCTTCACTTGTCTCCATACGCGCAGTGTTGGGTCACACAGTCACACCTTTTTTTCTGTGCTTTCAAACCTCTGTGGAAAACTTTGGTATTTGGTTCATTTGGGTTGAGATTGCTCTATTACAAGTGAAACAGGGCTTGTAAACAAACGTCAGACGACTCTCCAAGGAACTCATTTCGTTGACATAGCTTTATGTAAAATAGTGGCAGCTGCGAAGACTCGAAGTGAACTGATTCTAGTTTCTGGATCCTAAGAAGAAACATCTGAGTGTGAGCAGCAGGCCAGACGTCACTTTGTTATTAGCTCGGAAATCTAACTAACTCACGAGTCCCTTGTGTTTTGTGGGTGTTTTCTTGTTGGTTGAAATTACGCTTTCACTTCTCACACGCCACCTCACAGTATATAGGTCATTCTGTGGGGTGATTTGGTGTGAACCCAAGTTTAGATGATATCATTCCAACCAAACAAACAGAGTTTAAAGAGGAAATGCTTCAGGCTGAATAACCGATCCAGAACAGTGCGGACTATAATATTACACCCGAACACTGAGACTGACCTGTTCCCTTGTCTGTTGTTTTCTTTCAGGGTGATTTATCTCCAAGTGAGCATGAATGACGGACTGTCCTTCATCAGCAGCAACGTTCACATCACCACCACAGAATGTGTGAGTTGAAGCTTCATGTCCTACATAAGTACAAAAAAAGTTTGTAAATGTTTTGGTGGGGGTTTCCATTATTCTTCCTACTTCTTCTCTCCTCTCCAACCTCATCTCTTTTTCTAGAAGTGCGTTGTTTTGTTCTCTCCAGTGAACGCCCTTACCCATTTATTTATTTTTCTCTGTTGCTATTTGCCCCTTTTTGGAGGAGCCAATCAACAGGGGTTGGTAGCAACGATACACCCCCCCCAAAAATGACCCTCTGTACCTCTAGGTAGGGAGAGACGAGTGGTAGAGAAGCGGAGTCTTGACCTTGACGTTCCTTCTTCATTTTCCTTGTGTTCAGTGTGAATAATCCTGTAACAGCCATTACTAAAACAGTCTTGTGCCCATTTCTCCTTGAGTTGTAGCAGAAATGGAGCCATTACTTAGACTGTACAGCCTTTTTATGTGCTTTGTGTCAGGATGAATTAGGGCGGGCAATTAAACAAAATAAAGGACGTATGCTGGGACATATGGAGCGACGCCGCAGCAGATTCTCACATGAAATTCGCTCTTTGAAGCTCTTCTCCTTCGGTCCATGTGACGTCATATTCAATTAGACATACCATCGCAATTAGCTGCTTCTCGCCACTAAACTAAACCATATAGACTGAGGTCACTTTGGACTATAAAGGCATGGTTGCCAACAGGAGATGGGCAGGCCCAGTGCAATAAACAACACACAAGTTATAGATTATGTATTAAAATTGAATACAAATGCCACAAACCCAACAGCCCCTCTCCAGATTCAATCAAAGTGTCACACTGAGGGGTTTCAGTCTTTGTAGTTGCCCACAAAATATGCTTATATAGCTTGGGAAGAAAGACATGTACTCCTCATGTGTAAAAGCAGCAAATGTAGATGTAGCCATTGTTGAACTCATCAGTTAAGATCAACACAGATATTTTTACGGAAAGTGACAACTCGCTGATTGTTAATCTAAGAAATGATCATTCTCTTTAAGTGATGTCCTTTCTGCATCGGGCCCCACAGCTGAATACAGATGAATCCTCCCACATCTCTGCCACAAGATAGATAGGGGAAAGACTTAACCACATGTGATCCTCATCTGTGGTCTGTAATAGGAACCGTGTTTGGCTCGCGGACGCCTGCCTCGCTCTAAGCCAGCGATGGTAACAGATGGATTCATTCAGGGATTGCACAATTTACATTAACCACTGTCATCGTCGTGAAAACATGAATGCTCTTCATGTGACACAAAATCAGTCTGCAGCCCACTGTCTTCCTTTAAGTCGTATACTGTAGCTATGATTGCCCCGTTTTCGCCCTTGTTTCCACTGTCAGTCCCGCTCCAAATGCTGCACCACTTCTTATTGTCACCACTACTACTGTCAGTAATTACACGTCGCACTGCATTTGGTGGAACCACCGCCACTTAAACGGACTTTAATGCAGTGAAATTACAAAAGTATTCTGCACAAAGACCCATGTTTGAATAATTTGCAACTTAATGTTTGGTGCAACAATGCTTGAATCATTCAGTGGCGCAGATTGTTGTAATTACTCTTTATACTGCTGGGTAGCTTGTCAGTATCCCCCTTGCATCAACCTATATTAATATATAATCATTTGTTGTTGTTTTTTTTTTATTATACATGTATTATTAATCTAAATGTGCAAAGCAACTAGTTGCTGGTGTTAAATATTCTGCTTTTAAATGTACGGAAGTAAAAGTATACAGAAAGTGGAAACACACACAAGTACAAGTACCACTGTCCACTACTAACATTACTTGCACCAATCTACAGCGTCCCTCTTTTGCTACTGAGGGGACAGCAGCATAGAATCACAATCAGCCTCTCATGGTTTGACAGTACTTATGTATAAGTGCCATGCGTCTCTACTCTCCAGTTCGATGGCACCATTCTCCTGATCACCCTGCTGGTGTTGTTCCTCCTGCTGGCCATGCTCTTCATGTGGTGGTTCTGGCCTCTCTGCTGCACGGTGGTAAGAAAACATCTGCTACATTCAGGAAAAGGACAAAAAAAAAGCAGCACTCAGTGTTACAATTAGTCTCAGCTTCACAGGGGTTTGTCTAAACTACTAAAAGAGTCCATAAGGTCCTTAAACAAAGAAAAAACAATGCAAATCTATAAAACAAAAGTCAACTAATTTCTCTCGTTTTTCCAAAGGTGATCAAAGAGCCTCCACCTCCACCTCCTCCTGAGCCTGTGAGTCAAAACATACACCACACACACACACAAATAAAGCTGCCAAGTAACAACAGAAAAAGGAGTTCAATAATCCAATTAATGCTGCAACTTTTAGAATGGAAGTAAAACACATGGAAACACATAAATACACCAATTTATTTTACTAATCATCATCAGGACATTAATCAATCAGAGGTTTATCAGTTAATAATGAATTATTCCAGCTCGTCATACCAGTTCTCAGCTTGGCCAGTAAGGCTTGACACTTTATAGTTACTTGCAGGGAAAATGTTGTTGTTAAAAAGTGACTTAGAGAGGAAGAAGTCAACTTTTGTGTTTGGGTTTTAGGAGTCGGACGATGAGGACGGTCTGCCCAAGAAGAAGTGGCCCACTGTGGATGCTTCATATTATGGAGGCAGAGGAATAGGAGGGATCAAGAGGATGGAGGTGACGGGATGATAGAGGCACAATGCTAGCAGGAAATTATTATTAGTTATACAGAGTACATTTAATGGTTCTATTGTCTGTCTGTAGGTTCGCTGGGGAGGGAAGGGCTCGACCGAAGAGGGGGCTAAGCTGGAGAAGCCAAAGAATGCTGTGGTGAAAATGCCCGAGCAAGAGTACGAACCCTTCGAGCCCAAACCCAAGAAACCTCAGAACAAGAAGGCGCCTCAGAACCGGAAGTGGTACACGCCCATCCGGGTAAACACATCTGCAGTTTCACACAGGATCAGCACATAATGTTTTCACTGCAGCGTTAAAACTACTGCATTTAGTTTTGAAGTGCATCTTTGCCATCAGACTTTCAGGACCTCAGATATCTTCCTTGTTTACACTCTGACCACTTTTTGAGTTCTTCCCTTTGAGTTAAATGTGAGGGAAATTTCCCAACCCCACAGAGAAGCCTGAAAGATTGAACATGAAAGTCACCACAAGTGGAGTAAGTTCTGCAAGATGGCAGCCTGCTCCGTCCATGTTTAGGTATCGCTGGTTACGTAAGCAGAGAGCTATCAATGCGCACACATAACCACAGTAATCTAACGCACTGCAGACGGTGAGAGGTTATTAGACTTGCCGCCAGCACAGTTTGTTTAAATTGTGCACTACAATGCACCTCTGTGTGGCGACGCCGGTCCTTCATACAGCACAGTACTGTTATCTGGATACTCTGCTTATTTTGAATACAACCTAAAAGACACTGCAGTGGTTCATAGTGAATTTTGCACTGTCCATTCATACAGTAACAGTCAGTGTAAGAAAAAAGCTGACTGTATGAACTGAAGACTGAATATGCACACTGACTGGGTGGTAAATGTAAGGTAAAGTACACTGACTAGTGAATGTAGGAGTTTGTATTTAGCTCTGTGTTTTTACACCTGAAGATTTTTTGACAAATGATTTGATTTAAGATATCAAATTCTTACTGACGGTGAATTAGATCAGATTTAGGCTCAGAACATTTGCCCTCCAGCTCTGTCAAAAGTTAAATACAGACTGGATTATTGTCATTGTTTTATCTGGGATCATCATGTCTTTCCTGTGAATTAGATCGAAGCTCCTGCTAAATATCAAGATATATTTTATCTTAGCGTCTCATCTCATTTACATTGTAAAAGGTGGGAAAGTGGGAAAGAGACCAAAATCTAACCAATAGTCTTCATGACTAATCAGGGGCTGAACAGCTTCAACCAAAGAGGAAAGAACTAATCGGTGGAATCAGCTGCGCTGGTGTTTTTTCTGGGATTAAAACCTGCAGACTCTTGGTCGTGATTGAAGACCACAGACCGACTGTTCGCTGATACAGAAAAATCAGTATTAACAGGCTTTTATTGAGTCAAGGATTGCAGTCTGGAGAGTTTTATGTCCAGATGTGGCCACATGTTAAAGCTCTCCCCTTCCTCTTCCTTATGTGCAGGGTAAACTGGATGCTATCTGGGCTCTGTTTCGCCGCGGGTACGACCAGGTCTCTCTGATGAGACCTCAGCCCGGTGACCACGTAAGTGTCTCAGCAGTCGTGTACACACCCACTCTATCCAGTTCATGTTGTGATGACCCTCAGCTGCATCAGTCTCTTTTCCAGTTGCCTCCATCTTTAATCATCAATCATGTTTTTCCACCGTGCTCCACAGTGCATTTTGTGATGAATTGAGTTGCTGTGAACATTCTCTGTCTTCCAGGTCATGGTATATCTAAAAAACAAAAGCAAAAACAAAGGGACCTGGACTTGTTACTTTGTTTATTGGTTAATGAAAAAAGTGGCACAGTTACATTTAAATGTCTTGAGTTTGATTTCAGACAGAAATAGGTAAAAGTTGAGTAGCAGATGTGGTAGATTTATTCATCTCTAGATAGTTAACATAGCTAACATTAGCTATATCCTGTCTCCGGCTAAATCTGCTAAATAAAAGAAACAACATTGTTATAGTTGGAGCCACTTCATCCTGGTTTTATGTGTGTGTTCGTACATTAAAGTGGCACAGAGTGTGGTGTATATAGTGACTCATGAGACATTTATTTTAAGGAAAATATTCAGTCTTTACTATGATATGGAAACATGTATGATTTAACCGTTATTTCCAGCATAATGTTTTTTAGCTGCTTAGGACAAACTAGCCAGAGGCTAGATTTTTGTGTAGCCCTACAAAGGAAGAGGCTTTTATGAGGTTCAAATGTAAAGTTCTCTAAATCCACTAAGGGAAAGGACAGGTCTGCTAGTGTTAGCTTCTGATATGGTACCATCATGAGGTCGGAAATGCTCAATGGCATTGATAAGCATTTGGCTAAAAAAGACACCAGCCAAACAAGCTTCTCAATTCCAGTCGTTAAAGTGGAAGGGTTAACACACAGAAGCTTTAACAAAACACATAAATTAATGCCGCAGTTCCAAAGTTGTGCGATAATCCTCTCTAGAGTGAGAAAACCCAACGTTATGTTCCAGAGTGGCACAGTTTGAAAAGTGTCTAAAAATGTCCTTGCCGATTACTCACCCCGCTGCCACATGTCTGCCCGTCTCTTTCACTCCTGGTGTTCCTGTGCTGGCTAACACCTCCGCTGGCCCATTCCATCCCGTTGAGCTAGCCTCGCTCTCACACCTGCTTCACATTAGACGCCATAAATCAGATAAAAAGCAGAACCACAGCTCACATCCTTGTGGCTCGACTGCAGTGTTTTCTGATGTGTTCGTGCATGTAAGCTGGTAAAACTTCTCTCTTCTTCACACATTAGCCACATGGTTTAGTTTTAATGCCCACTGCCTTTCTATCTAAAAGCCCCACATAGGGGTTTAGGTTGAATGCTGAGAGAAGATGGGAGTTTATTGAGTATGGAAAGCTCTCCGGGGATCTTTTAAATTCTTCAAACACACTCAACAAAGACAGTTTTGATGTTTAAATGATATAGTATGCTTGGTTTTTCAGCCCCACTAGCATTCATTATCTCATGTTAGCTTGGCAATGCTAGCATAATATTGCGTTCACATTAGCATTGCAAGCTTAGCTTTTAGCTCAAAAAACTCTTACATCCAACAACAGCCTTGCGCTAAGACGTCAATCCTTTTTCACATTCTCCTTTCTTTTTTCTTTTCTTTTATATTTTACTTTTCCTCCTCTTCCCCAGTCTGTCCTCTACCTTTTCTGTAATCATCAGTGCTCTCCTCCTCTTTCCCTTCCTCCTTCCTATCTACAGCTGACTCTCCCGCTGACCGGGCCCCGTCTCCAGCACTAGTTAAAATCCTGCCTCATTAGCAGAAATTTCCAGTGATCTTTTTAACAGGAATTCCACGTTTAAGAGTGTTTTCTTGGCACCACAAACAGGTACAGAGTTGAATTTGCAGCCTGACTAATCCTTCTGCGCTTTCTGAGACAAATGCAACAAAAAAGTGATCATTAACTCACGATAGCATCTTTACCGGAGCAAACTGGCAGTCTTAACTCAGAAAACCTTTTAGCAATGGCTCTACATGACTCGATGCTGTTCTCTAAGAAACCCTGTCTCTTTTTCCACTCAAATGACGTCGCCTCCTCGAGTCATTTGCGGTTTGTAACATAGCGGCAGAAACATCTTATGGGCCAGCAGGTCGGCTCACTTCCAGGTGGTGTGACGATTGATTTCAGTGAGAAAAGAGCAGAAGCAAGAGTGAGACACGTCATTCTTTCTTTTAAGTGTTACCTGAAAAGCTGCAGAACCTTTTAGAGCAACGTCTCACAGTCCAAAGCTGGCAGACGTTCAGATTCACAAGGAAACCTTCGAAATGAATTCAGGCTTTTATTCGCACTGATTGCAACGGCTGAATTGCGCCCTTGAGACCGGCCCTGGCTGCAGTCCTGTACTGTACACTGTACTCAGTAGATTGTAGCTTCAGTGCGCACTAGAAAATACATCCATCCTCATGATACATTCAGGATTGTCATGGTGATAAAATAAGTTTTATTAAAAATTACTCTGCAGCATCACCCAATACAGCACTGATTCAGAGTATATCCAAGCCATCAAACCCATTGTCTGTTAGAAACACTTTCTTTGGGTTAGGTCCATACAATAATGCTCCAGCACACATGAAATGTGTAAGTACTTTTTTGTCATTTAAGGATAGTGTTTAGTAGAGAGAAGCTATAGGTGAGAGAGGAGAACGACATGCAGCAAAGGGCTCAGCCTGGGGTTGAACCTGAGGACTGTAGCTTCAGTGTTTGGCACCAGGTCAGGTATATGGGCACCTCTGTAACGGTGCATTTTAAGCCTTTCTATACGATGCTAACAAGAGTTGAACTCAATCATCAATCTGATTATTTCTTCAACAGGACCTGATAGCACCACACCATCTGAGGCTACAGTCCTCACTGTGGTGTCCTTTACTGCTTGTCACCAGCTCTTTCTCCCATCACCCTATTTCGTGTTTCTCCCCACAAGCAACTATCAAATAAAGACATTAAAAAGGCCCAAAAAATCACCAAAAAGTTTCGGTTCTGCCTAAATCAAGACACACCCTATCCCCTATTACAGCAGTGAACCCACCAGCCTATACTGTTGCTTAGTATAGGCTCTGCACAGTGGTATGATGTAGAGCAGAGACATGCTTTGTGTCTGTGTTTTAGCAGAATTAAGATCATACTTAAGACAGATTTATGGTTCTGTGTCAGATCTATATTGTGGATACGTTACAGCCTGACGTGCACCTCCACCACAAGAGTAACTGCACATCGCAGCAACGCTGACCTCCACAGCTGTGATTGGTCTGAAATGCATTTTGTCACTCATGTGTCTCAGCGGCCAGAGAGCAGACAAGCGGCCCTAGACTCAAATGTCTTTTATCTTTTCTGCTTCGCTGTGATTTCGGTAAAAGTAAATGTTGTTCCACATTTATTAGCTCCAACTCCCAACATGAGCTTCTGAGCTCCAATCAGTGTCTGAAGGAGACAGAAAGCTGACCTAACCGCTAAGTAGCATTCTAGCAGCGTAATTACAGAACAATGCAGACACAGCAGCACGTAAAGGATAAATGCTCTCTCACAGAACACTGCGGCAAAAGCTCTACATGGACCCATTGTAGTAGTATTAACTGAGCTTTATCCCCATTTGGAAAAGGAGTTAACCATTATGAAACTGTGTGTCACCAAACCACATCCATTACCGTAATGTTAGTGTACAGTATGAAGGAGAGCTGGTCTACACTGCCTCTCCCTCTGTCTCTCTCCCATTCACATAAACACGCATCTCTCCAGAGAGGCTGTTAGCGGGCTAAAGGACATGAGGTAATACCTATGGCAGACGACTGGCAGGCCTGTCTCCACCAACCAACCGACCATGTCTCTCTTTCTCTATCACACGCAGACACACACATTTCACCCTGGGCTAGACCATTTTATGACCTTGGTAAGACTACAGACAGTGGAGGAGGTCAGCGAGAAAGAACAAGCAAGTGTGGCTTTCTGTGATCCAGGAAAATGTTCAGAGTTTCAGACCACAGCTGGGTCTTAACTGTACGATGTGCATGAAGTGAAGCTTGGATTTTTTTAAAAAAAAAACGCGATCCATGTTTTATATTCCTTAATAATTTATCCCTCCCAGCATCTAAATAGTTTCAGATTTGCTTTGAGATTTATGTACAGTGAAAGTCAACTTTGTTCTGACGTCATAAAGCTAACGGCAGCAAGGTGGAGTCATTTGGTTACATAGTTAAACCAAGAGATTTTGGGCAATGCACAATAACACTATCACATCTGTAAATATGAGTTCAAACTCCACTGGTCGCACAGCTAAGCTTAGCTTTAGAGCCAAACTGAGCTTAGCTGTCACATAGAGCAGAGTTGTTTCAGTAAACGTGATTCATTCAAAGGTTATTTGGTGAGTGTTAGAGGTGCTGCTAGGCTGCACAGCTGTTTTGATTTGATTTTAGTGTTTCTGCAGATTAGCCAGTTACTGGATATAGCTACATATTTAGCATAGACATATATAGTAATGGGGGGCGGCACAGTGGTGAGGTGGTTAGCACTGATGCCTCACAGCGAGAAGGTCCCGGGTTCGAATGAGCCAACTGGGCCTTTCTGTGTGGAGTTTGCATGTTCTCCCTGTGTCTGCGTGGGTTCTCTCTGGGTGCTCCGGCTTCCTCCCACCATCCAAAGACATGCTCATTAGGTTAATTGGTGATTCTAAATTGGCCGTAGGTGTGCGTGTGAGTGTGAATGGTTGTCTGTCTCTCTGTGTTAGCCCTGCGATGGACTGGCGACCTGTCCAGGGTGTACCCCTGGGATAGGCTCCAGCAGACCCCCGTGACCCTTCACAGGAACAAGCGGGTAGAGAAGATGAATGAATGAATGAATGAATGAATATAGAAATGGACTCAGTGGAATAGTAAAGGTCTTTTTTGAACTATATGTGCTGTGTTGTCGTTATTGACAGCCACTTAAAATCGAAACGTTCGACCACAAAAATGATTCCAACATCTGCTGTTTTAGATTCATTTCCTGTCAGACGCGGCGAGAAGCTGTTCTGAGGAACTAGAGGAACATTTCTTTCTGTAAATAACAGATTCAACCGTTTATTCACTCCAGCTATACTCACTAAACCACATTATTCATTTGTCTCTCAGTACATCCTTTCTGGGTAGGAGCCAGATTCAGAACTATTCCGGTGAATATACATGTATTTGGCAAAAAGAATTGCAAGAAGGGCGAGAAAACCGTTGAGAAGATTTTAAAGACCTTTGGTTTCTTGACCAACATGGAGGAATGCTGGATAAGTGGTGACAGACCAGAAACTGGTGGTTGCTGCTGGATTCTTCTGTTTTTGTTGATTTCCTGCCAAATGTAGCCTCAGTGTGAATATGTGTGCGTTAGACACAAAGACATTTGTCGTTGTGCAATGACAAATTTACCTTGTTTTGTTTTGCGCTCTTGTCATCGGATTTCATTCAAGATTTAATCGGACTCTGACCCGATGAGAGTTGATATTCAGCGTCATTCACAGTGTGAGAGAGGACGTTCATTCCACTCAGCTTTATGTGTGACATAATTTCCAGCTCCTTCATTTTCCACTATATAAAACCAAGGTCCTGTGGCTCAGATCACTGATACTGCTTATTAGCAGATTAACATGACTTCTCTCCACTGTGAATGCCAACCACAATCATGGAGCGGGTAGGGTTCCTATGGTAACAGCGACCTCTGTGAACTTGCTGATTTCTGTGGTTGGTGTAAAATTTAACGAGTTGCTCAGGAGCAAAGTGTCATTTCTGCAGGAATAGATCCATCTGTTTTACTGTCTGATAGGTCAACTTTACGCTGTTACTTCATACCACCTCCTGCACACACAGCAGCCTCTAACCCCAATCTTTCACTCTCCGTGTGGCCTCTTCATGACCAGGAGAACTTTGGTTAAGCCACAGAACATCAGACTAACCGGGATGATTTGTTGCGGGGACATAAACGCAGGGATTTAAATGTAATCTGGAACACCAGCTGGTCACACACACCCACACGGTGCAGTGGGAGCAGTGACCTGAGATGGGACTGCCTTCTTAGCCCAGATGAACTTTAGATTAGCATCTTTATACTACAGATGTAACAACTTTATCAAAATTTAAACCAACTCTACATGTGTTAGCTAACGACACAGTGTATGCTCCTCTCTAGGATCCTGCTTGGCATTCCTGTATGTCAACAGCACCATTGTGCAGGCTGCAGGGTCGTCAGCCGGAAGCCACCTTTCTAAGATGTTTCTGGTGGTGGGGTAGCCTGGTCGTCACCATCATACGTTTCCGCCCAAAATTTGATTTCGGTCCCGCACGGAGTCTGGCCCAATTGCACCTCCGCGGTTCGCGTGTAACCGCGCCGATCAGCGAACAGTTGAGTGATGACGCGGAACTCGCCTGCCGAGTTGCTTGTAGTCCAGCGAAGCTTGTAGTTCAACAG
>JASGAT010344493.1:0-10434 GCA_030220025.1 Chelon auratus | reverse complement strand
TTCTCCACTATCCTTCCAGTTTTTAATAATGCCTTGGACAGTTCTTAACCCAGTTTTAGTAGTTTCTACAATCTCCTTAGATGTTCTCTCTGCTTGATGCATGCCAATGATTTGACCCTTCTCAAACAGACGACCACAGGATGTGTCTTTAGACATGGTTGTTGAAGAAATGAGAAGCTACTCATTGCATCAGTTGGGCTTGAATAACTTGTTGTCAGCTGAAAGATAATCACCCATGCCGTAATTATCCAACAGGAGGCTCCTACCTGTTTGATTAGTTAAATCCAGGTGGATACTTGTTTCCTTTGGCCAGGCAGTGTATTTAATATTAATGCTGCAGAACTTCCAAGACTGAATGTGAGCTGTCTTCTTCTTCTTCTTCTTCTTCTCTACTTATTAATGCAGACCAAATGCAGAAAACTAAGTTCAAATGAGCCATGAAGCAGTTTGGAGGAAATGTTTTTGTCCAATGTTTTCAGATGAATTTTATTTAAGATAATTTCAACAAAACTATTTCACAAATTAAGTGTGGCATGAAGAACAGTGTAATTTGCAAATGCAAAATACTTGTTGAATCGTTAAGTGTTAAGTGAAACATTTAATTAATTTGCAGCCTCCATGTGTGCTACATGTGGCGCCAGAGAGAATGGAACATGTTATCATATCCATTGTCAGTCATGAGCAGAGCGATCTCACGTTACCTGGTGAGTTACTGGAGTGTTTGGAACCAACACATTAAGAGCAAATGCCCTTCTGTTTTTAGAATAAAGTGTCACCATTTTTAAACTCAAGTTTCCAGTTTTCAAAACTTTTTTTTACAAAGTTGGAAAGCTAATTAATATGCACTGTTTTTAATATCTGTTTGAAATGTAGCTGGAGGAGATATTTTTGAAGCTCCTCAGAAAGCTCCCGGCTCAGATCACAGGGACAGTAAATGCAGATATTTTTGTTCTCGTGGTGAGAGCCATCTGGTCGGACTTTGAAGCCGTTGTTCAAATGAGGCACACTTCTTCCTGCTCGCTTTCTTCTTCTACTTCTTTTTTTTCTGGCAGTTTTGAGCTACAGGGCATGTTATTCACGACAGCCACACTTCAGGCTCCGCTTGCTTTCCACAGCGTTACTGCTGCTTTGATCACGTCCGGACTCAGAGGTCACAATGAACAGAAAAAAGGAATTTGTCAACTTTGGCAGCTCTAGCATTTAGAGATTAATTAGCTTAGAGTTTCAAAACCATTTTTTTAAAGTTAGATTTCAAACTTCTAAATACTTTAGTCAATTTTTTAATTTTTGTGGCATGATATAAATCCCATAGACTCTAAAGGTTAAATTCCAGTGTATATTTATGCCAAACATTGGCATAAAACTCTACCTACACATTCAAACATGAAAGAGGAGATTTTATAAAATAAATCTTTACTAAAGCCAAGACACCACATATGGTGGCTGCAAATTAACCTCGTTTAACAGATTAACTAAATAACAAGCCAGACTTCTTACGCGCTAAATGCCTCTCTGATGTTGATGAAGCGGTAAAACGCTGGCTCGCAGACGAGTCCTTCGCTCTGGCACGCTCTCACACATGACTGGCCCTGCAGCGACGCCAGCAGGCGCAGGGCGGCGAGGGGAGGCCAGGATGAGACGGAGCTGGCGTTGGAGGCCCAGGTTAGGAGCCTGGAGCCGGGCAGGAGGATGAAAGGACTGAGCCAGGTCTGAGACGAGTTGACCGGAGGAAACGGAGCTTCGGGGGAGCAGAAGTCCTGCAGGAGCCAAAGGGAAATGAATTAATGAGTCAGGTTTACACCAACACGGAGCTCAATTTTAAAAACGTCAACCTTCAGGAAATCCTAAGAAAACAGTTATGCCTCCAATAACAAATGAGATCCCCCCGTTCCTCCCTCCGATCCAGCAGGGGCTATTCATAAAAGCCAGGTAATAACATTTCTCTGACATGTCCCTCTGGCCTCCAGACCTCTTTATTAAACAGGCACAGAGTGGCGGTAGGCAATAACCAGGCTTCAAATCTCCAAGTCGCCGCTGCACAACATCCCTGATCTCACATGTGCTACACGCAGCTCCAGAGAGCAAGGAGTTATGAAAAGAGAATGGAACACATGTAATTACAGTAAATCTTAAAAGTTTTAGTCTTTCTGTGCGGGGGCTTGAACTTCATGAAATCATTCCTTTGATCCAGTGACCGTCTCGGGATTAAACCTGGTTATGAGATTGGAGCAACTTCGGTCGGGTCGATAAACAGAACCACGGATGAATCACAGGTGAAAGAACCTGAACCGCAGCTGTGCAAGTTTACTTGGGCGATTGATGAAGCTCTGAACACGGACGGAGGTGAGGGGAAGTTAATGAGAGATAACCAGGATTGTTATCTCTCATTGTTTCTGCTACATGAGATAAGTGCAAATCGACTGAGGGGACCCTAGCTTGTCTTTTCTGGGCCCGTCCCAAGATTGGCTTATTTCTGGGTTCCATCTGTACAGCCTCTCTGAGCGACGTTAGCTTGTTCCATCTACTATTGTAGCAAGCACTTGTGTTTGGCATGGTTATTGCAAAAAGGGTTTATCCTGAGGGAGTACATATTTTAAAAAAGAAATGGCTGAATGACACGGCTTGTGTCGGCAGCTTGATATATTTAAAAGCAGTGTGGAAGAGTCAAGTATAAAATATGTTTTATTAGGGCTGGGATTTCCATAGTTAGCACATGTTAAAGCAAATTAATCAAAATCAAATTAATCAGCTTTCTCATTCAACCATTCACGTACGTGCCTGCCATCGAGAGTAACCTGGGGATCAAACGGCCAACCCTGCGATTAGTGGACAACCCGCTGCACCACCTGAGCCACAGCCTCAGGAGAAGAACGAGAAACGAGGAGGTTTAGAGAAGTGTCAGAAAGGGAAAAGGAGCCTGATTGGGATTCTGCTGTTGAACACACCGGGCGGCTGCAACCACGGCCTCAGTCGGCCGCGTTCAGACTTTTCTGACAGCCGAGGGAAGATGGTGTCAGAGGTTGACGCTTTTCTTTAACCCGATGCCGCCGCCACAGAGCACAGCAGGCTGACAGATGGGGCTGGATCACGACAACATCTGTAAACACGTGTTGCTTTTAAAAGGTGTTTAATCTGAGAAACTGCCACGGCAGGACACATAATGATTGCTGATTAATTCCTGTTTTAATGCTCACGGAGGTCGGAAAACAAGTACTTTACATACGAGGAGCAATTTTCTCTTTCATCACTTAACTCGGGGAGAATCATAGAGAAAAATTAGTAACTGTGATTAAGCTGTCTATTAAGACTGCAGCTGGTGCCTGCAGCAAAGGGATTTAACAGCAGACGTCGGGCTGTGTAGCAGAGGAGTAAATACGGAAACAGCACAATGAGTCTCCCTTAAAAAACCGTGGACAGTGGACGATGAATGGTCAAACACGTTTTTCATTAGGTTCAGAGGTGGATCCAGAGTTTATTGGGGCCTTGGGCTAAACTTCCAGTTAACAGTTAACTAAGATAACAGAAATAATTTGAACAATTTAGCTCAAGAGTCCGATAAACAACAGGGAAAACTCCTCCTTGCTAACAAGCTAACAAGTTGACTGGAACTAGATTTATTCAGAAATTTGGCCCATTGCCACTGCTGTAGTTTTAGGTTTGTCTGGTTCAAGTTAGTTCCTCTAATGTCCACTAGAGGCTCCGTCAGCGAGTCAATCCCCAGAGACGTCCATGTTAAAAACTTTACAGCAGAAATCAACATTATTCTACTGTTTTGGTTTCTGCAGTTAATTTCTCAGATTATAACAACTGCTCAGGGCAATTTTGCCTAGAACTTGACTATATCAAGGATTAAAATTCTGTGGGGTTAAGGGGCGTGGCTTCTTTGGTTGACTTACACTCCACCTCTTTAAACACTGCTGAACCAGCTGGGAGTTAGATGGAGTCAGGCAAAGATGGAGACGGATGGAGACGCCACGCCGAGTTTCAAAAACATATTGATGATGCCACAGAGGGTTTGCCCATCTTTACGTACGGGATTATAGGAATTCAGGAAACGGGGGAGGGGCTAGAATGGCGTGCATGCATGCAATGGCTGCACTGAACAACAGTCAGTTAGTATCTGGAGGGTCAGTGGTTCGATTCCCTGGAACTTGCCAGATACCAAACATGCCAAAGTGTGTGTGATGTGTCACTGTGACTTTAACTGCTTTAAGTGCTAATATGTAGAAAAGCACCATATAAACACAAGAGCATGTAGGTCTGTAAAGCTCTGCACGCTGGAGGCTTCAGACTCACACTGCTAAACTGAACTGACGACAACGCCGAGACCTATGGATCTTGCACCAATGATTGTTGTTTGTTTACTGAACTGTAGCAGTTTCAGCAACAAGAGGTAATGGTTGCAGGCGGCGACGACATTAACACAAGACACTGAACAACCAGTCGTCTGTCTCCACTGGATGTGTTTTATTGCAACGGAAACAAAATGGTTTCGGTTACGCAGACATTTTACAGAATTCATTGGGTGCTTCTCTGAAATGTCTTTATCTCCACATGGCAATCTTATTAAAAGGAGGCGTTTTTCTTGCTTTCCTAATATCAGTGACCTTGGGACATCTGAGAACAACAGGTTCACACACAACCATAAAACCACCAAATAACTCCCTCCTCTGGGAGATGAAAGGAAAAAAACCATTGTCTCTTATATGGGAAATAAATGTTTCATGAACCCACATCACAGTATCGATTATAGAGGATCACGTTCTCCGTCTGTATTAATTACACGAATATATAATTCAGAAGAGTCAGAATATATGATTAAAATAATTAGACTTCAAAGGTCGTACTTGCTGGTGCTGTGCAGTCATGTGCAATCTTTAAAACATGGATCCAAACTGACTGAAAGTAAAATAAAGTAAAACAATAATAATAATCCTTTGTCTTTGAGGGTTCTCAGTCGTCCAGGTTGTAGTCCATCCAAAAAAAAAAGAGAGGAAACAAGGGAAACTGGACTTGTATAGATTCTTGAAGATGAAGAAAAGTCTTCAAAGAGTCAAGTTGCCCTTGTTTCAGCAATTATGTTGTTTGGCTAGACTTGGATTTAGACAGAGCTACACATTCATCTGGTCCCAATAGCTCAGTCGTAAGTAAAATAAATAAAAATAAAATACTTCTGAGAACAACTTGTAAAAAATAAAAAAGCTGGTAATAGTTAAAAAAATAAATAAAAATAAATTAGTGTAAGCAAAAAATGCATACGTACAAAAGTACAAGAAATAGAGAAAGAAGTAAATATATAGGAAGGATAAAAAAGATATGGTGCACTAATGTGCATTAACATCAATAACATGGAGTGTTACAGAAAGGATGTTATAATCCTTTAAAGTTAACACATGTGCAAACAGAAACCATCTGAATGTTAAAACCACAAATCATTACTTTCCTTCCCCTGACGCTGACCCACCTGGTTCTGTATGTAGGCGTGAAGTCTTTCCAGCATTCCCTCACAGGTGTACTCGTAGGGCAGGAAAGGCTTCACCTGCAAACACAGATGAGGAATCAGTGCAGCACAGAGAGAGGGAGAGAGAGAGAGAGAGTGTATGAGCGTAAATAAAACCAAGTCAGTGTAATTACAGGAACCGAGCATCTGATAGTCAATCAGCGCTGACATATTCATTAGTGTAATTGTGAAAGGGCCCATGTGGAGCCAAAAGCCTCCCATTAAAATCAATGAGCTAATATATCACAGGTGACAGCTTTAAAAATTGATCTCATTATTTTTTGTGATGACTGCGTCGATATATATGTCAGAGAGTGGGTGAAAGTGGCGGCGGGAGGCAGGCTGCGGGGCGTCCTGCTCTGAGGAGGCCCGGTCCGGGTCCTCGGTGCTGCTGTAAATCAATCACTGTCTGGTTTGTGACGGCAAACAATAAATTAAATAAAGATCAATAAACTCTCCTCTTCGTTCTGGTGGCCTACTACATGCAAACAAGGTGAGTGAGAGAGAGAGAGAGAGAGAGAGAGAGAGCAGGTATAAAAGCCATGACTGCAGACCGGAGGCAGCTTTATATTAATTACCACACTTTTAAACCTATTGAGGTTTGATGAGATCAGTAATCAGATGCTCAAACAGAACGCCTCCTGTTGGAAGCTGAAGGGAGATCTCTCTGTTTACTGTGGCGGGGGACTCCAGCGCACAGGCTTTTAAATTGATAAATGGTTCTTTTTAGTGTTCTCTTCCTTTTAGCGCTCGCTTATTGCTTTATTCCATCTGAGTTTAATGAAATGTATCTGGCACTTCATCAGCTATTCTGCTATGCAATTTGCCTGTTGGGCATCTTTATATAATAGAGTCAGAGAGGAAAAGAGGGAGGGATAAAAAATAATAAAAACTCCTTATGAGAGGGCGATTTGAATTCAGCAGCAGAAAGCGTTCTTTAAATGACCGTACAGTTTAGAGAAACATGCGAGCCACATTCTTTATTCCACACCATCATCGATTATGTGAAGCAGGACGTGCTGGTGGCCACCGTCTCAGGGAAAAGAAAAGGATTAAAAGTCAACGTTTATGGGTGGACTACTTCTTTGTTTCCATCAGACACGTTGATGTGGAGACATCAGATCTGAGCCAGCGCTTTTTTTTACTTTTTATGCAGAACTACGTACAAACATCATCAAAGCACGTCCAAAAATGTGCTGAGTTGGCTGAGATTTTATCCAAGGATCTGGATGTTATCTGAACTAACAGCTGTGCTGTTCTGGATGTCGACTACAAACAGTTATCTCCTCACATTGTTGCTGTCTGAGCTGTTTAATCTAAAGCTTTTGAGTCAATTTTCCCAAATAAAGACGCAGATGTTAAAGAGCAGTAATTCATTAATTTTTCCTCCAAATTGAATGAAAATACCCTCAAATTAAAGTTGCACCTTAAGCCCATATCCATTATTCAACACATTCATGTTTAATATGAACCACCTTCAACTACCTTAGCTTAGCACAAAGGCTAACTTGCTCCACTCCGTCCAATAGCGACAAAAAAATAATTCAGTTTGGATGTAAATACCCTCAGATTAAAGCTGCACTTTAAGCCCATTCATGTGAAATATGAACGACGTTTTAGCTAGCTTAGCTTAGCACAAAGGCTAGCTAGCTTCGCTCCATTCAAAAGTGACAAATATCACAAGAGCTGTTCAGTTTGGATGTAAATACCCTCAAATTAAAGCTGGACTTTAAAAAATGACTAGATATCAGCAAACAGCTAAAATCACAAATTAAAGAGCTGAAATTTGTGAACAATTTCAGGGTAAAAACCCTAAAATTAAAGCTGCCCGTGCAATAATTATCCAGTAGGAGGTTCGTACCTACTTACTTTTTTGGCCAGGCAGTGTAAACTCTCTCTATATAAAACTGTAGGAATAATATTCATTAATATTCATTATCACCTAACTATCACCAAACGGGGCCAATTGTATTTTTGTATTTTATACGCTAAAAGACAAAAACACATTCATGTTAAATATGAACCAGCATTTCGTTAGCTTAGCCTAGCTTAGCTTAGCACAAAGACTGGGGAAAAATAGGAAGTAGCTAGCTTCGCTCCACCCAATACCAAAACAACAAAAAGGTTAAAAGACTGTTCATTAAATTTGCTGTTCATGTAAATAACACTACAGTTTAAGATCAGATGTATTATATATCTATATGAATATGTTGTAATTAACAGCTAAAATCACAAAAATGTGTCTAAAATATAGCATTTAGTTAGCTTAGCATAAAGATCGGAGAAAAAATAGGAAGAAGTTGTCTTAGAAGAGAAAAAATCAACCAGCAGATGGTTAGCCTAGCTTAGCTTAGCATAAAGGCCAATTCACACTAAGGCCGGATCATATTAAAGAGCTGTAATTCATGAACGATTTCAATGTAAACACCCTCAAAATAAAAGCTGCACATTAAGCTCGTGTCACTTGAATATGTTTTAGTAAACATGAACCAGAATGTAGCTAGCTTAGCACAAAGACTGGGGTCAACAGGATGCAGCTAGCGTTTGCTCCATTCACATAAATCCACCATGCCAGCCCGCTAATTAGTGTCCACACAAAAACCCAAATATGTAACCATGGGGACCGGTTGCCAGGCAACAAGCTGAAACTGCAGGAACTTCTCCCAGCCAAGAAATCAGGCCGGCACATAACTGCCCCCCACCACCACCATCCATCCCCCCGTGACAAAGCTCAAACAAACGAGATGTGATGTCTTCACGGGTGAGCTTCTCCCAGTGTGCTAGGCTAAACTAACCAGCTTCACTACATAGACATGGAATCAAAGTTCTAAATCTGAGTGAGACATTTTGTTAAGTATAATTCTCTTGTGTGCTGCTGCAACACTGTGGGACAGATAAAGGACTGTCTTATCTTATCATTAAATATACATTCACACATGTTAAGATTATGGAAAACAAAGCTCGTTTCTGCTCTTCTGCTGCTTTGAACAGAAACTCCACTGTGTTTTCTTCTTGTCGGATTGACATTTTACTTCATTCTGCATCTATCAGCAGGAAACAAGGGGTCTGTTTAACACAGCTGACAGGCTGAGGCACACGTGCATCTCAGCTCGGGCCTCGTCGCCGACAGATTGAGCGCGACGCGATTAATTAACGCAACGTCGCCCGGACCATGCTTACCGCCTGCGGGGCCTGAACTCTGGACCGCTGCCATGCACACCCAGGTGTGGGCGCAGTTTACCCACAGAGCCGCTCGATATCTCAAGCAATTAGGAGCCCGGGGAGCGGAGAGGGAGCCAGCTAAGCATTTCACTGTAACGTGGAGAGTCGTGATTAAGAGCTCTACTAAAGGCTTCAAAAGTGGGTCAGGCCAGACTGTGAAGTGTGCCAGAGCAAATTATGGCCTCACCTATGCTATTATGCAGCAGCAGCAGCAGTGTGTGTGTGTGTGTGTGGTGACTATAATACTAGCAGGCCGTTATTAGGCTGAGTGAGTGGTGCCAGGTGTTGGAGAATGAACATACATCGATCCTCATGATTTCACGGATGGTCGCATCAAACTCTTCGGAGTTATTGAAGTCGATGGTGATGACGTGTGGCCGGCCGATGTACTGCTCCGCGTAGGGATGCTGGGAGGACACCTGAGGGAGGAACGAATGGAGGGAATGAGGAGGTGTGAACTCAGACTGTCTACTAAGATAACTCTTCTTCTTTGCGTTTTGGAGCTTTTGAGTCACTTTACGTGTTCTGTTCCTAAATCCCGTTACTGTTACTACTTACTGATTGAGATTTTTTTGCTGGTTGTTAGTTAAGTTAAAGCTTAAAATGAGAACTACCTTGAATCTAAACGTGCAAAACTACTTTGTCCAAGTTAGAATTTCTTATTTCAAGCATCTTAACATATTAAAAACAAATGTGCTACCAAATGTGATTCATTGTTTAATTGACAGTATTTACTCTAAAGTCACAAACTGTTCTGTTCATGTTTTCCTTGTATCAACACATATCTACTTGTTTTTAGTTTAAAACTGATTTTTATTTTTTTTTTTTGCAGTGTAGGAAGTCTGTAGTGTGTACAATATGAACACATGAGCATCCACCTTCCTGGACGTGGGCTTCCCCCTGAAGAACTCGTGATTGAGAGAGCTGTGCGGCGGGTTGAACTTGGGCTGGAGAAAGATGCAGCCATTGGCTATAGCCTCCAAGGGGGCGGGGCCTTCGTAGGGGAACCCAAATCCGATGAACAGCTGGCGAGGGAGATGAGGAAAGGGGACATATGAGCTGCTGGTAAAATTAGTTCAAGTCAACAAAAACGTAAAAATCTCCACACGGCACTTCATTACAGCGTCACCTACATTTCTGAGTTTTAACTGAATTTTGCTTCCCCAGACCTGGTCCTAGGGAAGATAGTGGCCCAGTGCTTTCCACTAGAGGGGGCCTCCTCCCAGACTGAGCTGAAGCCATTTACACAATAACAATGAGCCTCATGTCTGATAACGATGGGCCTCAAGCATGATACTGATTGGCCTCTTGTCTGATAACGATGGGTATCCAGCATAATAACAATGGGCCTCAAGCATGATAACGATGGGCCTCATGTCTGATAACGTAGGGCATCCAGCATGATAACGTTGGGCATCCAGCATGATAACGTTGAGCATCCAGCATGATAATGTTGGGCCTCAAGCATGATAACAATGGGCCTCAAGCATGATAACGTTGGGCCTCAAGCATGATAACGTTGGGCCTCAAGCATGATAACAATGGGCCTCAAGCATGATAATAATTGGCCTAAAGCATGATAACGTTGGGCCTCAAGCATGATAACAATGGGCCTCAAGCATGATAACGTTGGGCCTCAAGCATGATAACAATGGGCCTCAAGCATGATAATAATTGGCCTAAAGCATGATAACGTTGGGCCTCAAGCATGA
>JASGAT010344491.1:0-10206 GCA_030220025.1 Chelon auratus | reverse complement strand
GAGTGTCAGTGTTTCTGTGATCTAAAATTGTGATGTAGTGAGGTTGTCAGAAACCAGACAGCAGAGGACAGAGGAGTTGTCAGAAGTACACATTGAAACTGCTTCTAATCTCTGTGCTGCTTACATTCTGTAGAGTTTTCCAGTATCGCATGATGGTTTTACCTCCTCACTTTATCTGTAATGTCACAGGCTTTCAGCTACTGTTGGTTCTTCAGATGGGTCTTTGGTGAAAAGTGAGGTGCCTAACATAACTGTAGCAACAGGGGCCAATGTGAGGGTGATAGATGGTAGGTATAGTTTAGATGTCACACTGGGCGAGGGTTGTGTTTTTCCCCCCAGGGGGTCCAATGATAATGTTGTGACAGCTGAACTGTCAAGACTGCAGCTGAAAGGTCAATTTATGGCGCTGTTATTTCTGTCAGCAGAATATCTGGTTTATTCTCAACATTGGTCTGTAATTGAATGTGTATTCTCCAATTATACTTTCTGTCAAACATAAGCTAAATGTTCAGAATGATTGCGGTTAACATAGGGTCTCCATAGTGATATACAACAATGAGTACGTCATGAAAAGTCTTACATGGTTCTGCCTAAAACTCTGCCTGCACGTGGTTAGCGGCAGACACTTATTAGGTCACTGAAATTAAACCATAATGTGGCTACATTTCTGTGGTTTGGATTTGTGAAATAGCAGTAGGAAGAGACAATTACTCTGCGTCAGCTTAAAAATATTGGCCACATGAGCATCTGGTAGCAACGGTCACATTCTTTCTTTTATATATATATATAATATATTAATCAGAAGCAGTGTACTGTTACAACCCTACCAGTAGCTATAACCTCTAACACAGTCATACCCTGTTCGGACCAGGTGGTTGTTAGTTCCAGTCACATTTACAGCAGAATCAGTTCAGCAGTATTAATGCAACCAAAAAGCCTCGAGCTGGTTTTGTGAAATTGTGTCCATCTTCCAGTAGCGATCGGAGCTTTCACCTGTTCTTCTATTAAGCGGTTTTGAAGTTATCAGATAAACGCAGCACACTGGAGAAGAAGTCGAGGCCATAACGTTAAGCTCATTTTCACGACTGAATTTTCTGCCCCCAACTGTCATCTTCCCTTTTGGTTGCCCTGTCTCTCCCGCCTCTGTTTCCTTTACCATTTTTGATCACGGTTAAAAACTGTGTTGCAGATGCAGTTGATGTCATTTCCTGTTTCAGCCCTCTACCCCCCCTCCCCCCCATCTGTCACTTCCTCCTTTAGCGGGCTTCAAGTAAGAGAGAAGTAGATGAGCGCCTTTTGTTTGACTGGTTGAGGAAACTAGCACACCCATCCTGTGTGGGCTGCCTGGTCTACAGTGTATAGACATGACTGTCTGTTGCTGAGGCTTAACCAAGTAACAGTGAAGAGTTTCCTGTGTTCTATTTTTTTTTTTCTTTCCTAACTATGGGCTGAACTATGAAGACGAAAAGCAGCCACCCCTTCTTTTTTTCAGACACTCTCTCCACTGACTGTAATCATTTGCCAATGTGTAAATTACACAATGCAAGTGGCAGTGACATATGTTTTACACACCCCTTAATTGGCCAATAGCGCGGTGTGTGTGTGGAGATTTTAAGTGTCAGCTGTGATACTTGGGGACTGCTGTAACTCATCTTTTACGCAAAATGTTCAGTCATCAACATTAGACTGAACACACCCCTCTATTTACAGTAAAAGAGATTTTTGGAAAGAGTGTGAAGGGGCCATAAAGTATGTTTGTACTTTGGTGTGTTGTTATGTTTTCCACCCCTCTTAAAGCAGCAGGGCACAGCTGAGAAATGTGAGCGAGACCCCGTACCAGGCTCTCTAACTTTTAAAGAGAAATCTCTGGCAACACGAGTTGGGCTGTGCCACTTGTAATTACAAGTTGTGTGTATGCGTGTGTCCTGGAGAGCGTTTTCTGTGCTGGTGAACGTTTTCTGTGTGGTGTGTAATTTGGGAAGCAAATACGCAGCTAGAACTAGTATTCAACCTAATATTATAATCGTGAGCACAGGACAGAAACAATAGAACCGTTCACTGCTCAATGGCTTAGCCTTTAAGATTATATTCTCCCTGGCTGTGACACATTGAGTCTGTTTGGAATGATGATTTATGAGTCTTGCATGTCAAAGCATGTTGCTGCATCTCGTCCCCACAAAGACTCTGCATGTGGAGACATTGCACTAATGGAACAGTTGCTAGTGTATCTATTTAAAGCATGTGGTCTTAATGTTTGTTTATGGAACATTACACAAGAAACCCAGACTAAGGTAAGTGGTGAACAGTTTGGTGTACGACTAATAACACTAGGCACACATTCACGTAATAATAATAATAATAATGGGTCCTTAATTATCAGCTATTTCCTAAGGCCTTAGACAGACTGTAAAAATGTATGTGAAACTAGCATCTTTGGTGCCTCAGTGATATTTCTTTAGACAATAGCATCTCATCCCCAGATGCAAAATAACACATATTCACAGAGAGAGAGAGGGAGAGAGAGGTTTTATGAAGGAAGGCTGGAAGAATTGCTTTTGACCACCTGAGTTTTCATGTTCAATAGAGTACGGAGAAAAAGCTGACTCAGCTGCTGCCTTTCGGAGGCTCGCTCATTGACAGGGATTATGTCCTCCAGGACGGTTCTAATCTAACCTGCTGACAGCCTCGGGGCTGCTTTCATTGCGCTGCTGCTGCTGGCAGTGCCTGCGTTTGTGTGTAAGAAGTGAGTCTCTTGAGGCCAGAAGCTCAGCTCATCTTATAGATTTTTATGATCACAGTGTGTACTGGTTAGTGTGTACAAGTTGGGGTGCACATAGGCTGCATTTGTGTGTTTATGTTGTGTTTATGGGGGAAGGAATGTGCCTTATAGGGCTCATAGTAAAAATAACTTTATCCTCAGGCCAAATGCAAATGTATGTGTTCCCATTTTCTTTCTTGTGCTTCTTAGTGTTCACATCTAAAGAGATGCTCCAACATTAGTCGAGACTTGAAGGTGAAGAGCTCATAAGTGTGGGAAGTCTCCAGGGAATCAGTTTATTGGTTCTTTTTAAGCAGGGTTAGTGTCTGTAAAACTCAATGTCACCAATAATGTTGAATGCTTTCTTAACATGTCAACTGAAATATAACTGCTTTCCCTCAGCTTTGATATACTAGGTAGTAATTTGGATTTTAAAATATTAAAAATGAGTTATGAAATAACAAACTGTACCTCAGTCCATACCTTTGCACAATTCCTACTACATTCTATTATAATGTCCACTAAAGATTGTGTTTTATACTTTCCAGCTAAATGACTTTGTGGCTCAAGTTGCTGTGTGTCTTCCATTCCTACTCAGTCAGCCGGAGGTTACGAAAACCAATAAGTACAGCATTATCTCCCATAGACACGGGAGTTTTGTGTGGCTCAAATAATTCATTTACTTCAGTCATTACACCATGACCGAAGCAAAATAACAACAGCAGCCAAGGAGATATCAGTAGGTATGCGCCCACCATTTGGTGAGGGCCTAATACTGCAGAGAGAGGAGATGTTGAATAAAGCCGTACTTATCTGCTTTTCCCAACTACAAACATAAACAACAACAATGGCTGACTCTAATTTTGAGAATACGCTCAGGTTTCTAGGTATGGCCTGATAAAATCACAACTATCTGTTTTTTTTATGATCCCCTACTCTCATTTTCAACCTTTGAACCCATCAGGCATGTAGGCTGTATCCAGGCACTGAATGGCCGGATAGGGATATGGAACAGTGGCTGCGTACAAGAGGAAAATGAGTGTACAAGTAGAGCCGACAGTCAAACAAAGTGACTTTGGCTACTTGCTACATGCTGTCAGATTTGGTTCTGTCTTCACTTCAGTATTTTGGATGCTTGCTTATAGCTCTCTCCTGGCAAAGATGGATGTTAGCAAAGTGCATTTTCTCAGGTGTCATGCATACACTAAATGCATTTGACTTTTTCTTTCACAACACATAAGAGGCAGCTGTTGTTTGTTTCTTGTACACTAGTCTGTTTTTGTAGATAAAATTTGTTTTCAAATCCATGTATACAATATTGTTATATTGCTAGTGTTAAACATACCCAGTTTAATTAACGTGATGTGACTCCTTCTGTAATGACTTACAGCCTTAGTTAGTCAGAATAAGCATTTTGAATTCTTTTGTCTTTGTTTTAATTTGACCCTTTTTTCAAGCAGGTTTTTATAACATGACGTTTTTATTCTGGATTTTATTAGTATTTCCACTGCAGCTGTGGGGACTCAGCACAGATGTCAAACGCAGGTAGTTGTGTAGCTTCCCTGTGTGTCTCCGCTGCAGTTTCTTGCACCGGTGATTCTTGTGCGAAGTCTCTAAACTGAATAATTTAACACTTTATCATTTAGAACAATGATTGTTCTGCCCTTGCCTTCGTCTCGCATTAACAAGCACGTCTGTTTTAAACAAGCGACTATCTTTTAAGGTGACCCTGATGTCAGACCACCACTGATGGCCTGCAGCAATAATTGAACCATAATTACCCCCTGACTCGCTGAAGAGATTTGCCTCTTGTACTTGAATACGGCTTAATGATTGGCTTAGTTGTGTTTGCTCAAAGCTGGAGCTTTAGCTTTTTATTACACTGCATTGGGTCTTTATTTCCATGGCACCAATCCTTAGCTAGTAAAAGCATTATTTTGTTTTTTTAGTTTATTGCTCAATCAGAAGGTGTATTCATGTGTTATACATAGCTTGTATACATGGTATTATTTTGATTGTGTGTCTGTGTCAACGGTTTGGAGTCAGGGCAGTTATAAAATGATCACTACAGAGTTCTGCCTTATACATAAAATTAAATTCCAAACAGCAGCTGAAATGGTTTAAACAGTACTGGTTGGCACTGGTGTCCTGACCAATTTTATACTTTCAGATTTCAACAGGAGCAGAATTTACTGTGTGATGCCTTATTAATCCCCATACTGAATTTCATCAGGTGTCAAGGTGAGGATCAGTTGCAGATGAACACTTCTAGAGCCAGTAGGAATTCATTGCCCAAGGCTCTTGAGCAGAAACATTGTCTGCTGATGACAAACCTGGATGCTGCACCAGACAAACGATCTCTTCTCTGCATCGAGCTGAGGCACGCTGCACCTCTTGCATTCAAATCCAAACTGATACCATTTTGGGGATGAAGATTTTGGGGGGGGTAGGACAAGAGAGTAAGGAGGTATTATACATGGATTCAGATCTTTGCAGGTCTTAGGACTTCGGGAAACCTTTTATTTCCTTGAAAAAAGTTTATAGGACTAGGAAAATTCCAGGTACACTGGGTGGAAACTAGGCTTTAGTACAGGGACAAGAGAAAGAGAGAGATGGGGGAGGGAAAGGGTACACGGGTAAGCAAACTGAAAGAAAGTGTCGAGAGGGGGGTGGGGGGCATGTAGCTGTAAGCAAAAACCTCGAGTTGGAGCAGAGCAGGGTGCAGCTGAGCTTCTGGCTGGAACACAGCACTGAAGGCTTTATTGTGATTTGTAATTATGTGGTTTTCTGAGGGGCCTCAGTTTGGTGTGCTCCCACACTGGGGCTCTTTTTAGCAAGGGGAATACTGAGTAGGAGAACAGAGAGAGGGTGGGACCAGGGTCACTGCTAACTATTTCTGTTAAACCAAGAATGAGCAGACATGGCTCATGCTCTGCAGGATCTGAGTGTTGGACTGAAGGCACACACGAATCCGGACTGGGAAACTAATTTATATTTAAATATAGACTGGACTTGTTGGAAAAGGGACAGCTTTCCTTTCACTCACCATTTCCTTTCTGGAATCAGTGCGGTTAGCATGATGTTTGAACTTCAAAACTACACATTTGTAGAATCCAAGATAAAACAACAAGAGGAGGCGATGACAAGAATGGAAAAATGTGCCTGCCTGGATCAGCTGAATATAAATAGATGCAATGATGTGTTTATGTTGTCACAATAGGGAAGTCTCAGAAACTGGGTTGTTGGTAGCTTCAACACTGAATACCCACTGTCCTTAACACTAAACATGATAAGTTAAAAAACAACAAACAAAACTTTCCCTTTCTGCCCATTGTGCTAACAAACACACTCAACAGTGTATTGTGACAGACTTAATGGTAGTCTATTAAGGGCTCACTTTGTGAATTATTGCTATGTTGGATTAAAACAAGATAGCATCAGTCTTTTTGAGTGTTGTGTCAACAATGGTGTCCACAGTACCTACAGTATATTTACTAACTTAGAAAAACAAGTTGTGTATTTTGCCAACGACTTGGTACTGAAGTGTCCGGGCGTTTGACATCCTTAAGCAGATAAATACCAGTAAAAAGGTACGGTTAAAAAATGAGCAGAGCAAGAAAGTGAACCACAAAGCACATTTAGATTCTGCTCTCATTTGAATGCATCTGCATGCATGCACAGCGAATCTAAATATGATCATCAGCGGTGTCGTTTACCTAAAATGTTCTAGGCCATGATTAAATTACTGGTCGTGCTGCTCACACCTGGCATGGCAGTGTAAGTAATGGTGGGCAGAACTTAACGCAGGTATCATCATTCATTCATTCATTTATTTATTTATTTCCAGATCAATATAAGCTGGTAGCGTCTGAAGTGCTGTTAGCCAGTTGTATGTATTTGCATGAGTGATAGAGGTCTTCCTTGTCAGACATGTGCTGCCTGAGACCTGAATCTTGGCAGCCTCTGGAGATTGATGTAGGGTCTCAATTTAAATGTGTGGAAGAAATAAACACAATACAGGGAGGGAGAAATACAACACAAATTTAGGAATCCTCCAACTGAGCATGAATAGAAATTAAGGGAGTGATGGACAGGATGGTGAAGAAAGGAGCTTAAAGGGAGAGCAGAGGTGATAACAAAGTGTTGGGGTGTTGAATGGCTGTGTTGCATATTTTGCTGTCAGCCGGTGGGTGAAGCTGAAGAGAGCAGACAACTGCTGCACTGAGATGACGTGTCACGCCTGCATGCCACTTTAATTGGAGCTCCTGCACCGCCAGACACTTACTACTATAGGCTGCATATTTGAAATAGTCTTTGTTTGGTGTGATCTGTTTTGTTTTGATCTGCATTTTAAGAAGGTTGAATGTTTTAAATTGTAAATTATCTTAAAGAAGTGTTCATAGTTTGTTAATTTGATGTTGATTCATCATTCAAAGCTGTTTTTCTGCTTATTGATCGTTCTTCTTTCAGTTTCCTTTCAGTCTTCTTCAGGACATGTACTGACTCAAACCTGCCCACAACTGCTGCCAGTTGCAGCAGGTTGATTTCCTGTTTTTCTGCCTTCTTCTCTCACCTCCGTGATACACTGTGCGGATTCAGACTTGCAACTCTGCATTCACATACAAAGAAACCAGTTAGATTTAAAAGAGGTGTGGGGGGGAATAATCCCTTGAATGTTTCCAGTTCAGATTTTACTTTGATTTGATTTGTTTATAGATTCACTCAAGTATCACACAGTCTGTTGAGGGAGATCTCCAGTTTTTAGCAGCTTCAATGGTGGGCCTAGGCCAGTGTTGAAAAATGTACTGCCCTTTCCACTCCAGTTTGATTAAAGACTGTGGGGAAATGAGGCATCGAGACATTGGAGGATTCTGGGGAAGGTCTGCTGCTTTCTCCAAGGGAACTTAAATACAACGTTCCCCTCTATACAGGAGGACTGTTTTTACCACTGTCACTTCTCAATTACAGCCCACCTTTGCCCGGACACATGTGTAATCCTTGTGTTTTTGAAGCAGTGAGTCTCTGCGCTTTCATTGGCTCAGTCTCACGTTGCGGCACAGTATGGGAAGAGCCAAGCAGACTAGCGTTTGTTATTAGATGTAAAGTCTTCAATTCTGACGCGTTTTGCATTTACTCGATAAAATATGAGATAAAATCTCTTGGTGTGTGTGTGTACAGTTACTTGGGTGAGGCGGTGGTAGCTGAACAGTAAAGAAGAAACCGACGTCAAACAGTGCAAACTGTTGGTGTGCATAAATACAGGCGTAGGGAACAGGAAGGGCAGGGCGGAGCTGTGCAGCGTGTTTCCTGTGAGGCAGGAAGTGAGCAGGGTCAGACCGCAGAAGCACTGTGAGTTATTGCCCTGTGCTGCTGCTGCCAAAGTCCAAAATAAACAGCCCATAGCTGCTTCCCTTTTCCCTCTGATCTGATCCTTTATTCTGATAGGACTGCTACATTCAGTTTACTCTGTTCTGTTTGTTGACCATTCAGCAATCTTTCTGTATGGAGAAAACTGACTGACTCTTTCCTATTTTTTCCACATCATGCAATTGACAGCCTGACTATTACAGATTATTGAATTGCAAAGAAACACTCAGATTTCTGGTCCCATATACATTTAAATGGCCTGTGTACAGGTTGCTGAAGAAAGTTTCTGAAGGTCACTGTCCAACAGCAGAACTAATAGCATCAGTAATGCAGTATGAGGGATGATAGAAACCCGGCATTCGTCTGAGGATCAAACCGTGACCTTTTACATGAAAAGAGATGAGAATTAAAGGAGCAGAGAGACGGATGACTAAGCTGTTTGAGTCTAGTCTGTTTATGCCGACATTAACTACTGCATTGGATGTATGCTTTGCCCATTTTGTATTTCAAGACTGGAGTGGAGCGTGCTGAACATTTTTTGGGACTGTATATAATGTTCTCTTACAAAACATACACCACGAAATTACTTGCATTACTCACTATTTATAAACCCAAGTGATTACACCAAACATTATTAGAGACGTGTGACGTCATTTCAAACTGTCTAATTTCCCTTTTTGACAGTGTGATGCATCGGTAAACAAAGTGATGTATGTAGTTTTGACTAGAGTTTTTTTTTTTTTTTTTTNAGCAAAGACTTCTGCTAAAAATGTGGCACCTCGACAGTGACTGAACTGAACCTTGAAGTACTGTTTCCCTAACAAGAAATTTAAATCACAAAGTTGACAGCCTTTAAATTCAGTTTCACAGCAAATGGGTTGTTGTCAAACACTGAGTACTGGTCATAAATTGCTCACCTTAACACACCATTACACAAGTCTTTTTACACACAAAGTCAGCTTTTACACTCCAGCTTCACTCACATTTGTACAAATTCCACCTTCATTTAAAGGTTTCATTTTTTGAACCATTATTATTGTATTCTTGCTTAGTTTACAGACAATAGACAATCATGTGAAACCGGACAGTTCATAAAAATCCTCACTTTCTAATTAGTGGAATGTTACTCAGATTAAAAACAGTGGGGAAACAAATGTATTTGCTTCTTTATGGGTTGACTCTGCCCCAGTTTGTGCCTTAAGGTGCTCCCCATAATGTCTGTCTGTTTCTGCCAGTTTTGCTGGCATGTTTCTAATACAATGTCAGAATGAAGAGAAAACCCGTGTAAAGCAGGGACTCACTTATGTGTTCAATGCAAACAAACATGCTATTATTAGTTTTCCTTACAATGCTTTTTACCAGTACAGTTGCCAAATGTACCTTCAGGGTTTTAAGGGCAACATTGGTCCTGTATTTGCATCAACATGCAGATTTGCTTCAGGAAACACAAACCATCAACACATCACAAGAGGATGACTGAGCAAAAAACTAAAACACGGGATGGGAATATAAGAGGAACACGACATGAAAAATTAAAGAACAGCTTTAGAGAATCAACAGATATTAGGACAAGTGGAAATAAAGGAAAGGTGGCAGTAGGGCTTGGTGTTACTGGGTATTTATACGATTTCAAGGATCGATTCACTTTACATTATACAGCAAAATTTGAATCGAAGAAATGCCACCACAGTTTTATAAAAAAACATATTGGAGCTGTCTCTGCCTCTTACATTTAAATTACTAAATTTCATACAGTACTTTCAGTCCTCCTCTCTTACTCACAAAGTTTGTGCTGAGGTTTTACAAAGAGTTAGGCTGGCCTAAAAATATAAACTGAAACATAAATTCTTTGAATTTTTTCAAGCCCTGTGACTTTCTGCCCCAGTCTGACTCTCACAAGGTCAACTTCTGCTGTTTGCTTTGACGTCCTGTAAGAATGTGTCAGCAAAAGAACGGAGTTTATTGTAGAGATCGTGTTTTTTTTTGTTGTTGTTTTTTTTCTCCTCTATTTCTTGTTTTTAGTTTAACAGAAACTTCCCCTTAAGCAGTAAGCCACCAGCGTTTTTGTCTGCCTCTGGGGT